>JAQPPZ010003967.1:0-86909 GCA_028583015.1 Wollemia nobilis
TTTGTGTTTACATTTTACCCCCTCTTTGATGCATTTATGGCCTAATAAATGTGTCAAAGAAAGATGTAGAAACCTATGGGAGAAAAGGATGACAAACACAAAGGAAAAATGGGTGGTCAGTTTAGAAGAAAGGGGTGGTGCATAGATAGTGTTGTTTCAGACACTTTGAACATTTGACACACAAATCAAGGTATCAGGGACATTAATGCCTCTCAGGCTAGGGTGCCCCCTCGCACTTTGGGAGGAATGTAAAATTTCTAAAGAAACTTGAAAAGGTGGACTCAAAAGAAAAGAGGGTGGTGAACAACAAAAAAAGCGCCAGAAAGAAGATAGAGGAGAGAGAAAAAGATAGAAAGGAGAAACAAAAGCAAAAAGGGAGGCAAAACATAACTCATTTTCATCGCACGAGAAAACGAGAAAGGGGCTTTGGAGAAAAAAGAGAATGACACTTCCCACACATTAAGCGATAGTTGCGAGAGGTGAGGCTGATGCAACAATAGATTGGGCATACGTAAGAACCAAAATACTAGCTAGCAATTAGATTTAGGCTGATTTTTAGCAATTTTTTTAATGAATTTTATTTATTTTTTGACATTTTCTTGCAAGACCCAGGCATGGATCTGATGACCACCCACGAATTCGACCAAATCTAGTTGCAACCGAATTCGTACCCCATTCCATACAAGGTGCAGATTCATGAATCTGTGCCCTAGAGGATATGAGGCATGGATTCGATGAAAACAAAAAAATGGTTGCTCTTAGTGTGCTTATTAATAAAAAAAATTATTCTTTTTATTGTAGCATGATGTCCTTGAGAGAAAGGAATGGTGATCGAGTACCCTTGAGAAGGCACTATGGGAGATCACCCAAATATAGAGATGCACACTAGGTGCAGTGGGGCTTTTGTGTTTGGTAAAGATACCCTGGGTGGAGGCTGACAGAGTGCTACTGACAGCACTGGCATAGCGGTGGTACTCAAGATCCTCCACATTCTAGTTAACAATAGGAGATATGACCATCACACTGGATGACGTATGGTGCATCTTGAGGATAACCATCAAGGGGAGAATGGTTTACAGAGCACAGACACCATAGATAACAACAAAGAGATTGACAAGTGACCCATCACATGAGATTGGCAAGAGCAGATTTCATATTGATGACATACCGTGATAATACAGGATTAGGACATTGATGACTATGCTTTGAGGAGTGGTGGTAAGATTTCTAGTGTGCCACATGAATCGACAACATCTACCATGGGTACTAGTAGAAGTGGTGATAGACATGTGAGACCATTATGTGTAATTTGCATGGGGGTCATATATATTGACTTGTTTGTATAGGATGTACAATATTATGTACAAATGACATACATGATTAGTCTTTATAGCATTGCTCTAGGTGTGGTGCTAGAAGCACATATCCATTAGGATACTAGATGCACTGCAAGGGCCACTGGTTGACCTAGAGTGACCAACAGGATATAGGGTATCCCGAGACCTAGAGCGTACACAAATGTCAAACGTAAGTATTCTGCCACTAGGGAGATGGGTCATAGATGAGCTATGGGACCATAAACTCATATGGCGATCATGGCATATACACTTTAGATGGAATGTGGATGCAGAGGAGCTAGCTCAGGTTATGAGGGTTCGATGGGTCACCACAGAGAAGGGTGAGCTGGAGCTTTATCGATTTGATCTAGTACAATGATAGTTCAAGATTATCTAGGAGATATTAGACCTCGAGATTACTAGTACCGAAGGATGAGGAGGGATCCATAAAGAGTTGGAGGGGATCCTAATGTGGTTAGGTTCATGGAGGACTTGGACGATCCCCCCTTAAATATAAGAGATGGTATAGGAGTATTATGCCCTAAAGGATCTCCCTACCGATGCTAGTGTAGAGGCACCAAGTCATGGGTCGATCGATGTAGTTGGTGCTCTAAGAGGCTAACCGATGTACAACAAAGGAACGAGAGCAAATGCCGCAACCTCCTAGGTAGGCTAGGGTACAGGTCAGGATAGAGGTGGTGATCGTCATGAGGACCATCATTATTCTCTTTGGGTCAGATGTGGGGAGGACAGTCAGAGGCATCTCCATGGTGGCACAAGTAGGATTGATCAAACCTATGAGTCAAGGAGACCTAGCGAGGGTAGTGAAGCGACCTACAGACAAGGTGATTGCCATGCAAGGGAAGATAGACACTCTTCGAGCACAAATAGGCCAAGTCACAACAAAGCGAGATGCAATAAGGGTCGAGGTGAGAAACCTTATATGTGAGATGGGCTAGCTAGAGTAGGGTTTAGTGTTTAATTACCCCTAACTTCATGAATACTTACAAAAACCACTTCTTTAATCAATTAAGGTTCCAAATCCCTATCTAATTGAATAGCTACCAAATCATAATTAAAAAAACAAAATACCCTTATATTCATACTCCTCAATTCATACACCTTAATTGATTATGAAGATAGGGGTATGAAGTGAGGGTATGAAGTGAGGGGTATGAAGATAGGGGAATGAAGATAGGGGCATGAAGATAGGGGCATGAATTGAGGGGTATAAATATAGGGGTATGATGTGAGGGGTATGAAGTGAGGGGTATGAAGATAGGGGTATGAAGATAAGGGTATTTTTTTGAAAAATTAGGGTTTGGTAAGTATTCAATTAGATAGGGATTTGAGACCTTAATTGATTAAAGAAGTGGTTTTTGTAAGTATTCATGAAGTTAGGGGTAATTAAACCCTAAATCCTAAATCCTTAATTTATTATGTAAATAGGGGTATGAAGTGAGGGGTATGAAGATAGAGGTATGAAGATAGGGGTATGAAGATAAGAAAGGGGTATGAATATTTTTTTTTGAAAAATTAGGGTTTGGAAAGCATTCAATTAGATAAGGGTTTGGGACCTTAATTGATTAAAGAAGTTGTTTTTGTAAGTATTCATGAAGTTAGGGGTAATTAAAACCTAAACTCTAAACCCCAAACCCTAAAGCCCTAATTAATTATGAAGTGAGGGGTATAAAGTGAGGGGTATGAATATAGGGGTATAAAGTTAAGGGTATGAAGTGAGGAGTATGAAGTGAGGGGTATGAAGATAGGGGTATGAAGTGAGGGTTATAAAGTGAGGGGTATCAAGATAGGGGTATGAAGATAGAAGTATTTATTTTTTTTGAAAAATTAGTGTTTGGTAAGTATTCAATTAGATAGGGTTTATGACCTTAATTGATTAAAGAAGTGATTTTTGTAAGTATTCATGAAGTTAGGGGTAATTAAACCCTAAAACCTAAACCCCAAAAGCTAAAACCTAAACCCTTGATTGATTATGAAGATAAGGGTATGATGTGAGGGGTTTGGGACCTTAATTGATTAAAGATGTGGTTTTTCTAAGCATTCAAGAAGTTAGAGGTAATTAAACCCTAAACCCTAGACCCTAAACCCTAAACCCTAAACCCTAAACTCCAAACGCTAAACCTTAAACCCTTAATTGATTATGAAGATAGGGGTATGAAGTGAGGGGTATGAAGATAGGGGTATGAAGTGAGGGGTATGAATATAGGGGTATGAAGATAAGGGTATGAAGATAGGGGTATGAAGTGAGGGGTATGAAGATATGGGTATGAAGTGAGGGGTATGAAGATAGGGGTATGAAGTGAGGGATATGAAGATAGGGGTATTTTTTTAAATTAGGGTTTGGTAAGTATTCAATTAGATAAGGGTTTGGGACCTTAATTGATTAAAAAAGTGTTTTTTGTAAGTATTCATGAAGTTAGGGGTAATTAAACCCTAAACCCTAAACCTTAAACTCCAAATTATAAACCCTTAATTGATTATGAAGATAGGGGTATGAAGTGAGGGGTATGAATATAGGGATATAAAGTGAGACGTATGAAGTAAGGGTTTATGAAGTGAGGGGTATGAAGTGAGGGGTATGAAGATAAGGGTATGAAGATAGGGGTATGAATATAGGGGTATGATGTGAGGGGTATGAAGATAGGGGTATGAAGATAAGGGTATGAAGTGAACGATATGAAGTGAACGGTATGAAGTGAAGGGTATGAAGTGAGGGGTACAAAGTGAGGGGTATGTAGCTAGGGGTATGAATATAGGGGTATTTTTTTATTGAAAAATTAGGGTTTGGTAAGTATTCAATTAGATAGGGGTTTGGGATATCAATTGACTAAAGAGGTGGTTTTTGTAAGTATTCATGAACTTAGGGGATATTAATCCCTAAACCCTAAACCCTAATCCTTAAACCTTAAATCCTAAACCCTAAAATTGAAACCCCTTAATTGATTATGAAGATAGGGGTATGAAGTTAGGGGTAATTAAAACCTAAACCCTAAACCCCAAACCCTAAACCCTAAATTCTTAATTTATTATGAAGATAGTGGTATGAAGTGAGGGGTATGAAGATAGGGATATGAAGATAGGGGTATGAAGTGAGGGGTATGAAGATAGGGGTATTTTTTAAAAACAAACTAGGGTTTGGTAAGTATTCAATTAGATAGGGGTTTAGGACTTTAATTGATTAAAGAAGTGGTTTTTGTAAGTATTCATGAAGTTAGGAGTAATTAAATCCTAAACCCTAAACCCTAAACCCTGAACCCTAAACCCTAAACACTTAATTGATTATGAAGATAGGGGTATGAAGTGAGGGATATGAATATAGGGGTATGAAGTGAGGGGTATGAAGATAGGGGTATGAAGTGAGTGGTATGAAGTGAGGGGTATGAAGATAGGGTATGAATTGAGGGGTATGATGTGAGGGGTATGAAGATAAGGGTATGAAGTGAGGGGTATGAAGATAAGGGTATTTTTTTTTGAAAAATTAAGGTTTCATAAATATTCAATTAGATAGGGGTTTGGGACCTTAATTGATTAAATATGTTGTTTTTGTAAGTATTCATGAAGTTGAGGGTAATTAAACCCTAAACCCTAAACCCCAAACCCTAAACCCTTAATTTATTATGAAAATAGGGGTATGAAGTGATGGGTATGAATATAGGGGTATGAAGATAGGGTAATAAAGATAGGGGTATAAAGTGAGAGGTATGAATATATGGGTATGAAGTGAGGGGTATTGTAGACACCTAAAACATGTCATGTCAAGGTGAGTACTCATATGGGACATTCTAGAAGATCATATGAAGGATCTTGGATAGATTCCAAGATGAAGTAGTGGTTCTAACCACTCATTTTGGGCCCTTTTTCTTAATCAGTGTTGGCCACGACTCACACCCACGGTTAATAGAGGTGACCGTGCCTTAGAGCCACAACTAGACTTCAAAGTTAGTTTGGTTTCGGCCAGTTCAAAATTGGTATTAATGACCAATTGGTTGGATTCAAATGATTTGGGCGCAAAAACTTCTGGATGCTTCCATCCAAACTGCCCCAACTACCCATTCTTGATCTTGGCTTCTCCATGAAGCTAAGGCAAGGCCTTCCCAAGGGCTATAAGACACCCCTCCAAATTGGGGAAATAATCTAGATGCATAGGCAAATCCGAGTGGTGAAGCCCTGTTGAACTGATTACTCACCTATTTGAATTGAGAGAATGCTTTCTTGACATCAATTGAGAGATCAAAATGGCAATTTAAGCCATGGAGGTCCTAAGAGGCTAGAAGAGCCAAGAAACACAATTATGCCCATTTCATCAACTATTTGAGCAATTCAACTACAAAATATCTCAGAGGACATCAAGGTGACCCTTGATCATCAATTTGTCAAAATAAATTGGAGATCTAAGGCCACATTTGGAGAGCAAAAATATTTCAAGCTCAGCCATGGCTAACAGTGCTCATCGCATGACAGACCTGTGATAAGGTTTTATCTTCAGTTTTACCTGATTTTAGCAATAATTTACCATTTAATTGTATTAAATTAGATATATTTAGTATAGTTTTGCTTTCCTAGAGATATTTCACTGGTAGAATTATGAATTAGGATAGTTTTCCTTTCATTTTGTCATTTGTAGCAACTAGGACAATAATGGCTATTCTTCATGCTTTCATGTTTGCAATGGCTTAATTAGGACATTGGATGGATTAATCTGTGTTTCATTTACATTTTTGATGGAAGAATTATCACGTTTAATGCAGTTTACCATGATTTTTGTATTTTCTTTATTTCATGTTGTTATGGCATCTTTTTGTATAATTTTCTCTAAAAGCCTCATCAAGAGAGGCATCCTTTGCTACTGATATCTTTCTTTTTGTTTATTGGATGCAATATTAATAGGGTCTTGCCATTCAAGGCAACAAATGCCTCTAATCGTGGATAAGAAGGCCATCTACACCTTGGAGCAGTTCGTGTCATCTTGAAAGGCTTGAAGAGTACACCTACCCTTGTGAGGGATTTTCATGATTGTAATAGTTGTATCAAATTGGGTATCCCTAAGAGGGACGAATTTGTAGCTATGGATTGACTTGAATTTAATAAAAGATACACTCATTTTTATTCTTTATTTATTGTCAATTTATGAATATCATTTTTTGTGTGATTATAAATTGTTGCATAGCATTAGGTGTATGTCTTTTTGGATGCTACAGAAGGCGATCACGATGGAAAATCTGCATTTAATACCTTGAAATACTAATTTTTTATTTTTTTTGATGACAAGCCTTAGCCACGGTTGATAGTCATAGTTAACAGTTGTCGTCGTGCCATAGAGCTATGGGCAACAGTTGTCATCGTGCCACAGAGATGCGGTTAGCGGAGAATAGACCGTACAATAGATAACCAAAACTCCATCAAACTTGGATATGAGGTAGGTTGCCTTTTCTCATGTTTTCTCTGTTCTGTCTATGTTTGATTTTCCAAAAACGTAGAAATGTTAAAATAATTAGAAAACATAATGAAAAGTTAAAAGGGATGAATTTGTAAGACCTTTTCTTAGTTTTCTACTAGGCACTGCTAGGAACAACGGACCTCTGAGTGCAGTTCGCCCTAGTATCTAATGGTCTAGGCCATTGCGTGTTTAGAGTTTGCTTGCATGAGGCCCAATTAGTGGCAATTTACTCATATATAGTTGCATTCTCTGAACACCATGTAGTGTATTCGTGCATCTTTCAAAAAGTGAAACGTTCTTTTTACATAACATGTAGGAAAAGTCATATGAATGTTATTTTATGAATTTATTTTTCCATGCAAAGTTAAAAGAAATCACAAACACCACGATACACTTTAAATGCTAGTGAGTTGGAAGTCATATCCAACCACTATTAGGGTTCAATGATGGCAATTATTTCCATTCGTTGACCCAACTCCCATGATCCTTGTGTTACTAGACCAACGTCGAATCCAAGATCTGTCATAGCCCATTCAAAATAGCATGCATCCCTCTTTGGAGGGGTGTATCACTACATGTGGGTGAATTGGGTGAGGATCGGCAGGACTTGTGCTCCTTGCTTGGATGTGGGTTTCATCTCCACATTTTGGGGGGTTTATGTGACTGTGACTTTCATTATCAAATTTTGAGCTATGAGCATACAAATGAAAGCCCCTAAACAATTGAGAATATAATAAACTATTTGCAAACATGATGAGAGTTTCATATTGATTCAAAAAATCTAAAAACAACATCAAAAAGTTTAGGGCTCACTTAAAATTTAATACAGATAATCATCATTGTATTCCTTGTGTGTTAATAAAACTTAATCTAGACATAGGATACACAACATGATGGTTACACGAAGAGGCCAACGTAGGACTAGATTTGAGGTTGATGTCCAAGATCCACCTGATACACAAATACCTGCGTTAAGCCCTCAACCACAGAATCCTCCCAAACATCATTCGATGAGTATTAGAGGGGATAATTCCATGTGTGGTGATCTGGTCAAGAATACCCCAGATAGAGAAGGTAACATACATTCCTCACGATGTAGATCAGAGCATGGGACTTCCCAGCATGGGTTCCCACACATGGTAGCCATTATCAAGATCGCACTCCATGTGCATCCATGAGATCTGTTGAAGAGTTTGTCATAGAGGGATCCAAGTTGGTACCCATTTGTCCTAAGTATACAAGAGGTTTAAAGCCTCCACCATCTCAGTATAAACAAGCTCATGATCCACCCAGTTTATGAGGCCTGGATAAGCCTCATTTATAGCATGTTTTAAATAGTTAAAACTGCCTAAAACTGCCTAAAACTCTTGTGAATTATCTTATATGCTAGTTAAGTTGATTTAATATGCTCTGTATTAACTGTTTGCATGATTGCGGTGTTAAGGACATTATATTCTGATTTTTAACAGTTTTTGTATAGTTTTATGTTATATTTTCATGCTTAGGTTGACAGCAGCATTTTAGTAGTCTTATTTTGATGATCATTAAGCATTAGTTTCTCTAAATTCAGCAAATAGTACAAAGACTTATTACTGTGCAACAGAAAACTGGTTTTTCCATATAAATTCCAGCAAGCTACCAATGAATGGCAAGGCATGGAATTCACATCCAAGGAAGAATGAAGACTATTGCAATCTGATCCTGAGGTCTAATACACTTGAGAAATGCAGCCAAAACCATTTGGAGTCAACATAGTTGGTCATTCTAAAGATCTTCGGAATGAACACAATGTCTTCGGAATGAGCAGATATCTTCGGAATGAGAAAAAATGTTTGCAATAGTATCTTCGAAATGAGCGGATCTTCGAAATGAGAATTGCAGTATCTTCGGAATGAGCGGATCTTCGAAATGAGAATTGTAGTATCTTCGGAATGAGCGGATCTTCGGAATGAGAATTGCAGTATCTTCGGAATGAGCCACTTATCTTCGAATGAAAACATAATGTACTTTTTGACTTGTTGACCGATTTTTGAAGCCGAAAAAGGGAAATAAAGGTTGGAAAAGGTAAAGGGAAATATTTTCCATCTGTCTTTGCCGTCATTGTCGACCAAATTCATCATTAAGGGAAAGATCAAATTTGATCCTATTCTAGGATAAAGCCAGGAAATTCTGCAGGATATCAGGACAACATATTTTATGTTTGTAATTAGATTTTAGGCATCTATAAAAGATAGCTCCCATAAAGGTTGAGCTATGAGGAAGAAGAATATTAGATATTAGAAATATTAAATATTAGAATAGACATATTAGAGATAATAGACCTGTAACAGATTGCAGATCTGTAACAGATTTCAGCAGAATTGTAATTATGTTTCTGAAGCAATAAAAGTGTAGTTTCATTCCATTTAATTTGTTATGTCCGAGTGTGAGTAAGATCTTAGAGAAGAAATTATACCTTCTTCTGGAAAAGGAGGCCGGCCACTTTCAGATCTAGGAGAAGGACTAACAGACAGGTTTTCAGTCCTGATTTTGCTCATGCAGAATAAGTAGTGGAACTTGTCAACTTCAACATTTTGTGGTATTTGATTTCTGTTTTAGTTTTTATCCATCTATTTTACATTTGTGATGTAATCAGCAATAGATATAATCAGTTTCTTTATTTTTCAGTAATTTTCCAATTCCCTGCAATTTACATTTCCAACAATTTACAAGTTTTCTATAAATTGCTGCATTCTTGTTTTTGCTATCAAACATTGCACAGAAGATTGACGACCTTCTCTTTTAGAGTATTGACAGAATTTGATTACTTTTTTTATCTCATCATTGCAAAAGTAAATAGGTTTCTCATTTAGCAACTCGTAATTAGGATTTTCCTTCTGCAAATCAATTAAGTCTCAATTTAGCAATTGTAATTAGGACTTTATTTCTCGTAGACAACAATTAGTTTTTCATTCTTGCAATTATATTAAGGTTTAATTTATGCAATATAGGGATAGAAGTGACACAAATCCCCCACACAATCAATCCTACCAATAAAGACTTGCTGCTCCCAAATGAGCTGAAATGCAACTCTGTTTGAACTTTCTATCGTAGACAGCCTTGGACACCACCCCGGATTGATAAAGATCTTTGAGATTTAATGATGGTATAACGACTACCCATCATTTTGGCATCGTTTCCGGGGATCACGGTGTTGTTAGAAAGTGAAAAGCAGTCCAATAATTATTAAATATGCTAAGTTGTGAATTTTAGAGTAAAATCTAAATGTAATGACTGGTATAAGTAATTGTTATTGGTAAATTGTATTTCAGTCCATTTAGGAAATAAGCAAGAAACCACAAGAAGAAAAATTTCACAAGAGGTTGAAATTATGTCCAAAATGTCTAAATTTTTTATTTCCAAAAATGTTGGAATTTTCAAAGAATCCCAATCATCCACTTCCAGCACTGCAATATCCTTTGAGAAATCATTACAAGGAGGAAAATTAAGTAGTTCAACACCATTTTCTCTTGACAAATCCATACAATCAGGAAAATTTGACAAGATTTATAATTGTTTTTGGGAACCTACAATGGAAGGCTCACAAGAGAATCAAGGTAGAGCCAACAATGTGCTCCACCCTAGTGCAACTAGTGCACCTGCTAGAACTTTTCAAAATCCCATCCAACTAGATCTTAATCAAAATGCTCCCATGAAGGTCATTTCACCTACAGTATTACCAAATTTCAAAGGAATTACATCTGAAGATCCTGATATGTTTTTGTTTGAGTTTAAAATTGTATGTCAAGCTCATGATTACACTAATGACAATCAAAAGCTCAAACTATTTCCTTCCACTCTTAAAGAGTTAGCTCTACGATGGTTTATTACCTTAGCACCTGACTCAATTAGAACTTGGGATGAGATGGAAAACATATTCTTGGAGAGATACCAAGAATATTGTCAAGTCAAGAATCAAAATGATGAAATTCTTACAATGAAACAAGAGGAAAATGAAATCTTAGAAGATTATATAGACAAATTTTCTTTTGTTCATAAGAGATGTGGAAGTATTGAACCTGAAATTTGCAAAGCCTTATTCTTAAGGGGACTACAAGATGAATCTAGGGATGCATTGGATATCTTGGGAAGAGGAGATACAAATGCACTTAAATTTGAGGAAATTATTAAACTCTGTAAAAATTACTCTCATTCAAGGCATAGGAAACACAGAATTGGTAATGAAAAACATGATTTGAAAGAATGCATAAAAGAGGCTGATGTTTTAGTACATGATAGAACATTAGATGAAAAAAATGAATCTATTGAATCTTCAGCCATCTATTGTTCAGAATGTAAAAAGCAACACTCTCTTCATGATTGTCCTTTGAACAAAATATTTATACCTGCTACATGTAGCATTTGTCAATTAGGACACCCCACAGATCAGTGTAGTTTATTGCCGAAACTTAAAAGTGTCTTTGAAAAACAAGTCTCAACCTATGAAAAAAACCAATTTTGTAGGACAAGGACAAGGGAATAATTTTCATAAATTTCCATATCAGAATGCTTCTCAATTTCCTGCACATCGGGGAAATAATCCTTGGTATATGCCATGGTCTGCTTCAGGTCCACTTCAACAATGTTGGAGTCAACCACCATGGGCATACTCCCAAGCATGGTCTCAACATGGCTGGATGCAACAACAATGGAATCAACAACATCCACCATGGTTGCAGCCAAAAACACAGGGATATCAATGGGTACAACATCAAAATCTGTACAAAGGGCAGCAACATTGCCAAAAACAAAAATCAAATTTATTGCCTAATCATATCCATAATTTCTATCATGGACAACAACAACAAAAATTAAAACAACCTCTGTTTTCAACTCAACCTGTGGTCAGTCCAAATCATGTTAAACAGGTAACCCCTGTCTCTGTGGTTGAACCAAAAAATACAACCCTAATAAATGTTAGTGACTGTGTTAAAACTCAGTTATGTTCAGGTGAACCACTGCTTGAACTTATTCCACTTATCAGTGTAGAAAGTGAAGTTAAAAATAATGAACATGAAAACAAATCTACACTAAAAAAACATCAAGAAGAACAAGATACCTCATCAAATAAAGTATCATATTTTGAACAGTCTGAGATATCAAAAGTAACATCTTCACAATCAGATTTGATGAAGAAATTAGAACATTTAACTGTTACAATCCCTTTACCTCAATTTGTACCAATCATTATTAGGATTGTTCAAGAAATGTGTTTTAGAAAACCAAGAAAAAAGAAGAAAGTATATCCTAAAGACATACAAAAAGGTGGAAAATTAGTTAACTTGCTTTCAGGTAAACTTATTACACCTAAGTATGATTGTACAGAAAGCCCACAGTTTCTTAGAACACATAAGGAAAATGAAAAGAATACTTTAGTTTTGGCCTCCATTGGTGTAAATAAAAATGTTTCTCCAAGAACCAATTCAAATAAGCCTGGTACAAAACAAACTGAAACACAGCCAAAACAACCTTTGAACAACAATAGTTGGTTGACTAAAAACCAAAGAGCAAATTTGTTTGATATATTGGTGCAACATCCTAATGCTTTACTAACATTTTATACATCTTTAGCAGTTGGCATTAAGTTGTTGCAGGTACAGAAAAAACAAATTTTGCAATTGAATGCATTTGATGAACTTTGGTTGGAAGCACTTCACCAAATAGAGTTCACTCAACAAAAATGGAAAATGTGGCATGATGATCACATTAAGAGCAGCAAGGATGAACCAGGGGAGTCTAAGAATGAAGTTGTTCAACTTTCTTTAGTTGATGATGTAAGGAGGATATTAGTGGTGACTGGACATCTTTTACAGTTGTACCATAAACCACTAACAAAGGTGGAATTTGCTCGGTATTTCACACAGTTACATTTGACAGAAGAGGCTTCTTCTTCTGATGAAGATTCCAAATGATCATATCTTTGAATCTTAAAAGAAAAAGAAAAAAAAAATTAGAAAAAAATAGAAAACAAAAAGATGAATAAATTTTGGCTGTGAATTCCTTCATGGGCATGATTTCGAGGAAGTCATGAATTCCTTCACGGGCACAATCAGAATCAAAAAGACACAAAAAAAAAAAAAAAGAGAGAAAAGGAGAGGTTAAAGAGAAAAAAAAAAGAGAGAAAAATGAATAGCTCAGCAGTGAAAACCTTTTTCTAAGGCGCTACTGAGTTGGTATGCATGAAAACCAGTTTTTTGGCATGCATAACCTTGAAATTTCTGAGTCACCATTGTACAAATTCACCAACTGCACTTGTTTTTGAAGTGTTGCAGGAAGCCTCAGTAGAATATCAATAGAAGTAGTCATCTTTCAAAACTTGCATTAACTTGTTTTAACCAGGTATATATGTTTCTTGCACTTTTCTCATTGTAAATATTTGATATATAGTATATGACAATTAACCATTAGTATAAAAGTGTTCATAAGAGTTGGCATAAACAAAACATGCTTGGAGAAAGAGAAAAATGTTGGTTTCTGCTATGTCTTCAGAATGACTGTTGTATCTTCAAATAACCGTGGTATCTTCAGAATGAAGGTTTGTCTTCAGAATGAAGGTTTTTCTTTGGAATGAAGGTTTATCTTCAGAATGAGGTTATCTTCATATTAAATGCCCAGCTTAGTCTTCATAATGAAACATAATCTTCGAAATGAAGATTTAACAAACATACCACCACCATTCATTTGATAATAACCACTCATGTGGGAAAATTTGCATGCAGAATGGAGGAGCTAAAAATAGTAAAGAAAATTTGATGGCAAGGATGTCCAATGATTGATGGCCAGGAGTTCAGAGCATAGAATAAGGAAATGTGCCATCTTTTATTTCTGAAGACATATTTGCTAATTATTACAAGGAAAAATACAAAAAAAAAAAAAATTAAAAGTTCTTTCTGAAGAAGAACAAGAGCAAACCCTGTAATTCTGTAGCAACCAGAAATCAGTGACCTAACAGATGATGTAGATGTTGTTCCAGAAGAAGAAACAGCTGCTGCAAATGCTATTGCAGAAGAAGAAACAGCTGTTGTAGAGGCTGTTGCAGAAGAAGAAATAGGAAATGTTGTAGAGGTTGTTGCATAAAAAGAAACACACCCAGCAACAGCAACAGAACCATCAAACTCACAGACTAAGAAGAGAAGAGCTGAAACTGACAGCAAAAAAATAAAATAGAAGAGGGTTCATTTTTCTAAAGATGTTACTTATCTGTCAGAATATAAGAGTGAAGTTCCTAGTGAAGAGCTTGAAGCTATCCCTACAGCCCCTGTTACCACAAGAAAATAGGTCAAGAAGAGAAAATATACATTAAGGACTAGGAGGTCTGCAAGACTCCAACAAAAAGAGCAAATTATTGAAGAAAAGACCAGACAGGATAGCCCTGATGTCATAGAAGTGCAACAAGCCACTACGAATTTGGATGTAATCATAAATAATTTCATGGAACCTCCTGTACATGAGTAGGAGTCTGAAGCAAAGGATGAGATCATTGTTGAGCAGCAAACTGCAGTTGATTTGTCAGTATTAGGTTCTGAGTCAAATGAAGAAGAGGAGGTGGACATCACAAAACAACTGACAGCAGCCAAGAGTGTTATAAAAATACAAATGAGATGGATTGAGGAAAGAAAAGATGTTATTGAAAAACATGAAAAGAAAATTTGAGAATTATAGCAAAAAGTGGAGAAACTAAAAAGCAGTCTGTCACAAGTTGACTTTTGAAGAGGATTCCCAACCAGATGATCAGTTTGAATAATGAATCAAAAATCTTCATGAGAAATTACACAGGTATTAAATTGTTCTATGAAACATGGAATATGAGTATGGACATTTGTGACTCCATAGCCCACTGTAATGCATGAGGGCATGCATTAATATAAGTTGGGGAGGATGATGAGGCCTGGATAAGCCTCATTTATAGCATGTTTTAAATAGTTAAAACTGCCTAAAACTCTTGTGAATTATCTTATATGCTAGTTAAGTTGATTTAATATGCTCTGTATTAACTGTTTGCATGATTGCAGTGTTAAGGACATTATATTCTGATTTTTAACAGTTTTTGTATAGTTTTATGTTATATTTTCATGCTTAGGTTGACAGCAGCATTTTAGTAGTCTTATTTTGATGATCATTAAGCATTAGTTTCTCTAAATTCAGCAAATAGTACAAAGACTTATTACTGTGCAGTAGAAAACTGGTTTTTCCATATAAATTCCAGCAAGCCACCAATGAATGACAAGGCATGGAATTCACATCCAAGGAAGAATGAAGACTATTGCAATCTGATCCTGAGGTCTAATACACTTGAGAAATGCAGCCAAAACCATTTGGAGTCAACATAGTTGGTCATTCTAAAGATCTTCGGAATGAACACAGTGTCTTCAGAATGAACAGATATCTTCGGAATGAGAAAACACAGTGTCTTCAGAATGAGCGGATCTTCGGAATGAGGGATATTTGGAATGAGAATTGCAGATCTTCGGAATGAGCGGATCTTCGGAATGAGAATTGCAGTATCTTCGAAATGAGCGGATCTTCGAAATGAGAATTGCAGTATCTTCGAAATGAGCCACTTATCTTCGGAATGAAAACATAATGTACTTTTTGACCTGTTGACCGATTTTTGAAGCCGAAAAAAGGGAAATAAAGGTTGGAAAAGGTAAAGGGAAATATTTTCCATCTGTCTTTGCCGTCATTGCTGACCAAATTCATCATTAAGGGAAAGATCAAATTTGATCCTATTCTAGGATAAAGCCAGGAAATTCTGCAGGATATCAGGACAACATATTTTATGTTTGTAATTAGATTTTAGGCATCTATAAAAGATAGCTCCCGTAAAGGTTGAGCTATGAGGAAGAAGAATATTAGATATTAGAAATATTATATTAGAGATTAGACCTATAACAGATTGCAGATCTGTAATAGATTTCAGCAGAATTGTAATTATGTTTCTGAAGCAATAAAAGTGCAGTTTCATTCCATTTAATTTGTTATGTCTGAGTGTGAGTAAGACTTAGAGAAGAAATTATACCTTCTTCTGGAAAAGGAGGCCGGCCACTTTCAGATCTAGGAGAAGGACTAACAGATAGGTTTTCAGTCCCGATTTTGCTGCACGAGAATAAGTAGTGGAACTTGTCAACTTCAGCATTTTGTGGTATTTGATTTCTATTTTAGTTTTTATCCATCTATTTTACATTTGTGATGTAATCAGCAATAGATATAATTAGTTTCTTTATTTTTCAGTAATTTTCCAATTCCTCGCAATTTACATTTCCAGCAATTTACAAGTTTTCTATAAATTCCTGCATTCTTGTTTTTGTTGTCAAACACTCGCACGTAAGATTGACGACCTTCTGTTTCGAGTATTGACAGAAGTTGATTACTTGTTTTATCTCATCATTGCAAAAGTAAATAGGTTTCTCATTTAGCAACTGTAATTAGGATTTTCCTTCTGCAAATCAATTAAGTCTCAATTTAGCAATTGTAATTAGGACTTTATTTCTGTAGACAACAATTAGTTTTTCATTCTTGCAATTAGATTAAGGTTTAATTTATGCAATCTAGGGATAGAAGTGACACGAATCCCCCACACAATCAATCCTACCAATAAAGACTTGCTGCTCCCAAATGAGCTGAAATGCAACTCTGTTTGAACTTTCTATCGTAGACAGCCTTGGACACCACCCCGGATTGATAAAGATCTTTGAGATTTAATGATGGTATAACGACTACCCATCACCAGTCAGAGAGAAATTGAGTGGGGCACTTTCAAGTGTAGACCCATATAGTATCTTGTTGGAAAGTTACCATTAGTAAAAAGGTTAAAAATTTGATTTTACCTTGGGTAAAGGTAACTTACCTTTTACCTTACCTGGACGGCAGTGGATGGCAACATTTGGGCGGCAAGAGAACTCAAGTTTACTTTCTTTTCCCCCAATTTCTCCTTTCCCCCCTTTTCTCTCAAAATGGTTATTTACTGTTTATTTAATCTGTGTAACCTTATGATTATGGTTAATGCAATTTATCGTTTTATCTCCACACTCACCTTTCACATTTGGTATCAGAGCGGAGAGCCGAGACCGGCCCGAATCCCGAGGCGATGGGGCCCGTAGTTCGAGGCGACGACACGGATCCCGAGGCAGCCCGTAGGAGCCGAGGCGGCACGGATCCCGAGGTGGCCCGTAGGTGCAGATCGACATGATTCTCGAGGCACTGGTGGAGCTGGACGAGGCGGCCCGTAGGAGCAACAGATCGACATGATTCTCGAGGCGCTGTTGACGTGGCGTGGCGACCACACGCAGCCCGAGGCAGTGTGACGTGGCATGGTGCCGAGACGAGGCACCGTGACGTGGCAGGTGGACGTGGTGCAGCCCGAGGCACTGGTGACGTGGCATGGCGACGTGGCATGGTGTGACGCGAGGTGCGACCCGTGCGCGGCCCGAGGCAAAAGGTGGTCTGCACTGTAAGAGATTGCCCGCAGGCAATCAAAGCACTATACGTGCTTTGCTCTTTTTAAAGAGCTAAAACATCGCCTCACGGGCGATGTGGGACTAAAGTCCCAAGAAATTAAACTGAGCTTCGCGCCGAAGCGCGAAGCCAATAATAGCTTCGCGCTCGACGTGAAGGCTATAGGCCAGGGAGCCCGCTTAGCTCCCGGATCAGCCCGGTAGCACAGCGGCTACCCTAAGCCTTGACTCCCGCGAGGTCGAACGTTCGATCCTCGGCGGGGTCATTTTTTTTAAAAGCTTCGCGTGATCAAGCGAAAGCTATAGGCCAGGGAGACCGCTTAGCTCCCGGATCTGCCCGGTAGCACAGCGGCTACCCTCTGCCTTGACGCCCGCGAGGTCGCACGATCGATCCTCGACGGGGTCAATTTTTTTTTTTTTTTTAAATTTAAGAAAAAACTATAAGGAAATTTTTTAATTTTGTTAAAATTGTTTTTTATTTATTGTAATTTCCTGAGAGGAAATAACTGTACAATTTAAAAAAAAAAAAAAAAAAAATTTAGAAAAGTTGATCAAAGACATTTCCTAAGAGGAAATAATTGTAAAGTTTTTAAAAAAAAAAACTTTGAAAGTTGAAATTCTTTTTTAAAATTTCCTAAGAGGAAATCTTTGTAAAAGAAAATTTCTGGGAAATTTTCTTAAATGATAAGATCGGAAGGATGTTATCATGCCCTCTGCAAGTTATTACTGAGAACAAACGCTGAAAACTTTGATAGGCACGTGAAAACACTAGGACTTAATACAGCTTTTTTCACAGCTTGCAAAACGCGGTTATTGCACACCAGAGAAATCCCGATCTAGGATACGAGCGGATTCGGAAGATAACTCCTTTGGCAAGCAGGTTTGAACAATCCGACACAGTGGCAATTGTTTCACAAGGATCCGAATATACTCATTATAGTAATTCAGTTGAAATCCTTCAAACTCCTTCTCCCGAAATAATATTGATCAGTGACGATGATGAA
Organism: Wollemia nobilis; assembly: GCA_028583015.1. Taxonomy (NCBI): domain Eukaryota; kingdom Viridiplantae; phylum Streptophyta; class Pinopsida; order Araucariales; family Araucariaceae; genus Wollemia; species Wollemia nobilis. Next base: position 18,293 of record JAQPPZ010003967.1, read on the forward strand.
CAAGTCGCTGACAATTTTGTAATTGCTGAACAACAAGAGTGAGTTGTTTATGATTGTAAATCAAGCAAGGCTTGATAGTTTGTAAAGTCTTTTTTGAAATAAGACTATATAAGAGAGAGGTTTCTTGTTTTAGTAGATAATAATGGGATCACATAATAATCTACCAATTCCCGAATTCAGTGGGGATAATTATGAGTACTGGTCCATCAAGATGAGGACATTACTCATCGAAAAAGGACTATGGGATATTATTGAAGACGGATACATTGCTCCAACAGATTGGACTACTTTAAGTGCAAATGACAAGAAGATCTACAAAGATGCACAGAAAAATAATTCTTTTGCCTTATACCATCTTCAATCAGCATTAGATCCAAGTATCTTTCCTAGAATTGCATCTTACTTAACTGCTACAGATGCATGGAATGCCTTGAAAGAAGGATTCCAAGGAAGTGATAAAGTAAAGCAAGTTAGGCTTCAGACCTTAAAAAGAGATTTTGAAAATCTCAGAATGAAGGAAAATGAAAGAGTCGGAGACTACTGTGTACGAGTCAAAGCAATAGTTGATATGATGCAAACTTTAGGTGATGACACAAAAAATGAAACAATTGTGAAGAAAGTGTTGAGAACACTTCTTCCTAAGTGGAATCACATTGCCATCATAATTGAAGAATCCAAAGACCTTTCTACTCTTACATTTGATAGTTTGATTGGATCATTAACATCACATGAAGAGAGACTTCAAGGAGCACCTTCACCAAGCTATGGAGGTGATGACAAAGCCTTCACTTCGAATGAAACTGCAAGACGAGGACAAGGAAGAGGCCGAGGCAGAGGACAACAACAAAGAGGCAAAGGCCAAAGCAACTCCTATAGAGGAGGTAATCAAAACAGAGGTGGAAATCAAAACAGAGGAGCCAATCAGAACCAAAGCGGCAATGCAGGCCGTGGAAATCAAGGACGAGGAAGTAACAAGACTAAAACAACTTGTTTCAATTGTGGGAAACAAGGACACTTCGCTCGTGACTGCTGGTCAAAGACTTCAAAAGATCAAAGCAGTCAATATGGCTCATTCTACGGAGAAGAAGAAGGTCCACCAAATATTTTTCTCTCTTATGGACAGCCAGATCAAAATCTAAATGATACATGGATTTTAGATACTGGTTGCTCCAACCACATGAGTGGCAAAGAAAATCTCTTTGCTACATTAGATACAAATTACAAATCACATGTTAAGTTAGGGGATAATAAATCCTTGCAAGTTGAAGGCATAGGAGCTATGGAAGTTCCAACAAAAGAAGGCCTTAAAAATGTGAATGACATATACTATACTCCACAGCTACAACACAATTTGTTGAGTGTTGGCCAAATGATGGAGAAGCATTACAAATTAGTTTTTGATGAAAGAAAATGTACAATCTTTGATAAAAACAATTGTAACCGAGTCATCACAGAAGTACCTATGACAAAAAATAGGTTGTTCCCTCTAAAATTTGGTGAGCCAGGGGGAGCTCAACTTGCAAACATTGCTATTACAAATCCAAGTGAATTGTGGCACTTGAGATATGGTCACCTCAATTCCGCTAGCTTGAAAATGTTAACATCACAAGCTATGGTGACAGGACTACCAAAAATTCCAGAACATAAAAAGGTATGCGAAGCATGTGCTTTGGGAAAGCACTCCAGAACGAAGTTTCCAAGAGGCCGAGCGTGGAGAGCAAGCTATCCTCTTCAGCTAGTACATTCGGACATCTCTGGTCCAATGCAAACAAAAAGCCTTGGAAACAATTCTTATTTTCTAACATTCATAGATGATTATTCTAGAATGTGTTGGATCTATTTTCTGAAACACAAAGATGAAGCATTTGATTGCTTCATAGACTTCAAAAATAATGTAGAAAAGCAAAGTGACTACTATGTCAAATGTCTTCGCACTGATAAAGGAGGAGAGTACTCCTCAAATGAATTTTTACATTATTGTAAGCAAAATGGGATAAAAAGGCAGTTCACCACTGCCTATACCCCACAGCAGAACGGTGTGGCCGAGAGAAAGAACCGCACCCTTGTTGAAATGGCACGAACAATGCTTCAGGCAAAGCATCTCACAAACAACTATTGGGCAGATGCAGTGAGAACAAGTGCATATATTCTAAATAGAAGTCCGACTTCTAGTTTAGATGGTATCACTCCTTATGAAGGATGGTACGGTAAGAAACCAAATGTCAAACATTTTCGAGTATTTGGTTCTTTAGCTTATGCACACATTCCTGAGGAGAAGAGAAAGAAGCTTGATCCAAAGAGTCAAGCATGTGTTTTTGTAGGGTATTGTGATTCAACCAAAGGGTATAGATTGTACAATCCCAAGACACATAAAATCATTATCTCCAGGGATGTAATTTTTGATGAAGGGGGAGAATGGGGTCATAAAAAATTTGTTGATTTTGACTCTAATTCGGACAGTTCCACATTAGTACCTCCCACATTGGTACAACCCAAGAAAAGCAGTGGAAAAAATCCTTCTCCACAAATTCCACATCAGGAAACTTCATCAAGTACATCAAGTGGTACACCAAGTCCAAGAGGGACTTCTTTGTTGGCACCCCCAAATTCTCCAAAATGATTTCAGAGATCTGTAAGCGCTCCAAGTCCGATGGATATTGATCCAGTTTCTCAAAGGAAAGAGACAAATAGAGGAAAGCGCATACTACAGAGTCATCCATCTTCTCAAATGTTGGATAGGAATTTCCAACAAAGATACACTAGGAGTCAAGCTAGTGAGATGGACGACATTTTGTCAAGACTCGAAAATCTTCAAATGTCAGGAGATGATGAGTCTCATGAACCAAGGGGTGATGTAGTCAATTATGCTTTGTTGGTTGCTGCACAGCTAGAACCATCTAGCTATGAAAAAGCTTGCACTAAAAGTATATGGCAAGATGCCATGGAAGAGGAAATATCCTCAATTAAAAAGAATGATACTTGGGAGCTTGTGAAGCTTCCCAAGGGAAAAAAATGTGTTGGATGTAAATGGGTCTATAAGACCAAATTCAATGCTGATGGAAGCATTGAGAGGCACAAGGCAAGATTAGTAGCTAAGGGTTTTACTCAGAAATATGGAATAGATTATGAGGAAACCTTTGCTCCAGTTGCTCGACAAGAAACAATCAGAACTGTTCTTTCCTTGGCAGCTCATAAAGGATGGAACATTCAACACATGGATGTGAAAAGTGCATTTTTAAATGGATACCTGACAGAAGAGGTGTATGTTCAACAACCTCAAGGTTTCCAAGAACCAGGAAAAGAGAACCTTGTTTATAAATTGAAAAAAGCACTTTATGGCCTCAAGCAAGCACCACGAGCATGGTACTCACGAATTGATGGCTATTTCAGCAAATATGGTTTCACAAAAAGCAAGAGTGAACCAACTCTATACTACCTGAAGAATGGAGTAGATATCCTCATAGTTTGTTTATATGTGGATGATCTAATATTTATGGGTAGTAATAATAAAATGAATATGGAGTTCAAAAACTCCATGATGAATCAGCTTTGAGATGAAGGATCTCGGATTAATGAGATACTTCCTAGGAATGGAAGTACATCAATCAAAGAATGGGATCTTCATATGTCAACAGAAATATGCTCATGACATGATCAAGAAATTTGCTATGCAAGCAAGGCAAATCAGCTGCAACACCAACCGGACATGGAATCCAGCTAAGCAAAGAAGATGGAGCACCAAAAGTTGACTTGACCAATTTCAGAAGCATGGTTGGGAGTTTAATGTTTCTCACCAACACTAGGCCAGATATACAGTATGTTGTTTCTCTTGTATCACGTTTTATGGCATGCCCATCCGAGCTGCATCTTCAAGCAACCAAACGAATTTTACGATATGTAAAAGGTACATTGGATTTTGGAATCCATTACCACAAGTCTAACTCGTGAAGTTAATTGGTTATAGTGACAGCGATTGGGGCAGTAATATAGATGACAGAAAATCTACATCAGGGAACTGTTTTAGTCTAGGTTCAGGACTAATAACTTGGAGTTCCAAGAAGCAATCTGTTGTAGCATTATCATCTACGTAAGCTGAGTACATAGCCATTACTCATGCTAGTACTCAAATCCTCTGGTTGAGGAAAATCCTTGAAGAGATTGGCGAAAAACAAATTGGTCCAACCAAACTGAATTGTGATAATATCAGTGCCATACAGTTGGCATATAATCCGATCCACCACAAAAGGTCAAAACATTTTGATATGAAGTATCACTTCATAAGAGATATGGTGGAACAAGCAGACAGCTTGAGCTTCAATATTGTAGCACTTTGGATAATACAACAAACATCTTCACCAAAGGCATGGCTAAAGCTCAATTTATAAAGCTGAGAGACTATATAGTAAGTCCTCTCAACTTTAAGGGGGAGAATGTTGGAAAATTACCATTAGTAAAAAGGTTAAAAATTTGATTTTACCTTGGGTAAAGGTAACTTACCTTTTACCTTACCTGGACGGCAGTGGACGGCAGCATTTGGGCGGCAAGAGAACTCAAGTTTACTTTCTTTTCCCCCAATTTCTCCTTTCCCCCTTTTCTCTCAAAATGGTTATTTACTGTTTATTTAATCTATGTAACCTTATGATTATGGTTAATGCAATTTATCGTTTTATCTCCACACTCACCTTTCACAATATCCCAATAGGGGTGAACCTTGTAGGATCACTATAGACATATATAAAGTGGGAGAAAATGGTATGCCACCGCATGAGCCTTGGCGTAGTAGATAGTTAGATGGTCTAGACAAAGTCCTAGGTTAGCTATGTTGTAAACCTACTCCTACGCCTTCTTGTGCTATGAGTGTACGTAGTGGTAGTACCATCAATACTATCAAAGAGCCTGGAGAATGCTCCAAGCATGCTCGTGATATGCATGCCTTATCAATCCATGATGGCATAGAGTATAGGTGATAGTTGGATGTGAATACCATCTAAACAAACAAGGGCAAGAGTGTAGAAAATCAATATTTTGGAGGACACACCCACAAAGTTGCTTGAATAAAGCGCACACACCAAAGGCCACACATGATCGATCTTACAAATCGATCTCATATGCTAGTGTCAGAGCATAGACGTTAGATATTCCAAGAACAATTGGAAGATGTTCGCGTAGAGAGAGAACACCTCGAGGATGAAAACCTTCAGAGGTAGAGGTTTTTAAGATAATGCTTATATGAACAGCATACGCGTGAGCAACGCATCCTTGGTCAGAAGGAGTGTGCTAAGTAGGAGGATCGATTGGCTAGTGTTGGTCTACCTCCTCATAGTGAGTATAGGGAGTGCACTCATAGATGAGTTATTTCAAAACTCGATCTATGCCCTGAACATATTGATACCCATACTCACCACACAACCCAAAATGTAGAGTGATATCCATCGCTCGAACATTGTGGACATAGGCAGTATGAAGAAGAAATGAGATATGAACCATATCAAGAATATCTTGAAATCTTCCTAGTCGAAGTAGATGATGAGCCTAGTGAAGAACACAAGCTTATACTGAGAGGGGAGGGTGAAAAATATAAGACCACTTTTTACTTTTCTTTCCAATCAGTATTATGTAATGTATCAAAAGCAGTATTAACAACAATATGCAAAGCAATGCACAAAACACCACACAAGATAGAGACACCAATTTAATGTGGTTCACCCAATGTGGGCTACTCCACGGAGAAAATATTTCACTAAAACTTTCTCAATAATTATTTTTGGGAAACCTTTCCCAATTACAATGTTTATGGACACCTGTCCAAAGGAGACACCAATCCCCTAATATGATTCATGGGTCTTCTATCCATAGGAGAAATTCTTCTCCTCTACTTTGGATGAAGAGTTGCTGCCTCTATTACCCTAGCTAATGGATCTCTATCCACTAAAGATACCGGTCCTCACTTCCGCGGTTAATGGACCTCTATCCACTGGATACTATCGTCCTCTATACTCTGTCACCTTCCAAAGAACTGCTCAAACTCTATCACAAATCTACACTAAACACAGTCCTTCAGTCTAGCACAAATCTGCTCAACCTTTGTCCTATTTGTACTAAACTTAGTCCTTCAATATAGCACACAAATGTTCAATATATATCTTTGGTCTATACTAAACTTAGTCCTTTGGTCTAGCACAAAACCTACTTTGTCTCTATCTCTATTCTAGTACAAAGCTATTCTCAATTCTGCACCAACACTCGGTATTCAATCTATCTTCAAGCTTTATCACAAAGCCTGATAAATAACCTCTGCAAGATCTATCTCAAACCCTAACTCAAGGTTTGAAAAAATCAGTCAACTCAGCTCTCAAGTCTTCTCAAAGACTTAACTCAAATATATCAACAAGTCCTCTCAAGAACTTGTCCAATCAACTCTCAATATTTGTCTTCAAATCTGTATTGTAAGCTTCCACAAAAGCTTACACAAATCTGCTCATAAGTATTCTCAAGACTTACTTCAAATCTGCTCTACAAATCCTCACTTGAACTTGCACAATCTGCTCAACAAGTCCTCACTAGAACTTGCACAATCTGCTCAACAAGTCCTCACTAGAACTTGCACAATCTGCGCAACAACTTTCAATCTCTCACTCTTATCATAGAAACATATGGAGAATTATTAGAGACTCAATATGCTTCACACTAGTTCTCAATATATTTTAGTCTTCAATCAATTTAGAATGTAGTACAATTTGTTTCATAGAACTTGAACTTTCACTTTAACACATTCACTTGATTAGGTTCAATCAATTTACTCAATCAATCATTCAAGGACTTCAAAATGTTTCCAACTATGCTTATCATCCAATCTCACATAACAATGAAACTCATGATATTTTGCAAATTCTAGTTCAAGTTCATCACCAAGCTAATTACTTCAACAACAATGCTAGTCTCACTTTGTAAACTTCACACAACAATGATACTCATAATATTTTGCCAAAACCCTTGCTCAAGTTTCCACTCAATCAATCACTTCAACAACAATGCTAATCAAACAAGGTTCATAGCATTTATCTCCTTTTTAGAAAACTCATTAACTCATCAAACCAATAAGGAAACTTAGCCAAGTCCTTTTCACTCCAATCTTGTTTTCAGAAATACACAATCAATCATCACTCTCACTCATGGAAGAATATGTCCATACCTTTTTCTTTGATGGAGAATGATCTTCAAAACCTGTCTCAAATATCACCTCTTTCTTTGCCAAGTACAAAGGGTTAGATGACAAGAATTATCACCCTAACACTTTTCACAATTTACCTTAAACACAAAGATAAATTAAATCCCAAATACACCTTATAGCTCCATCTCAACAATAATATTTAACATCAAAAATTTCATCAAAATCCCCCTTAAAATATAACACAACTTCTACTTATAACTCCTTTCTCAATATTGCATTTAATTAAAATAACTCACTTTATAACTTTAATGCAATAAATTAATTTCTCTTTCCTAAGGGAAAAACAATATTACCCTAGCAACATTTACTATTTACCACTTAGGTAAATAAAAATAATTTATTTACACCTTATATCTCCACACAACTTTAGCATAGGCAATAATTAAAATTATAAATTATAAAAACCTTTTTCTGTCCCTCTTAGCAAATTGAGGGATTCAAACTTGCACCACCGTGGTTGCAGCACCTTGGCCACGACTTCCATGCCATGTGAGCCAAGTGCTCACCTTGCTCCACTAAAGCACAATATGCACTTTATGTCTTCACCTCCCCTTAGAGCCTTTTGGCTCCTTCTCCACTATGTTTCCTTACTCCCACGTAGCGCTTCAAAGGCACTTCTCCAAACGAAATTCACATGAGTCTTGCACCGAATATTATGGAGGTAATTCAAATATTATTTCCAATGTTTTGGCAAAGGTATAAATACCTTGTGCCATAATTCCATGCACGTCGGTGGAGGTAAGTTTATGGAGGTCGGCGCTAAAGTTTTTAGCATTTAAATATTTAATTTATAAATTATTTAAATTCTTTAGAATTTAAATATTTAATTTATAAATTATTTAAATTCTTTAGAATTTAAATATTATAAATTAATATTTAAATCTCTTGGTTTTATTAATAATTAAAGCCTTCTTAGGTTTTAATCAAAACCTTTTATTTTTCCCATTATGGTTTTTAATAAAAACCTTTATGTTGCCCACCATGGTTTTAATAAAAACCTTTGTTTTGCTTCACATAATATTAAAAGGAATATTATGAAGCTCTTTTTCATCAACCTCTTACATTGCTCATTTGGACCTTTTGGCATCAACAGTGGTTCACTCCTTGGCATCAATGACAACTTCATGCCTTGACATCAATGAAAACTTCATGGACTAAAAATGTCCAACAATCTTCCCCTTTGTCATTGATGGCAACCCAATAAATTTTTACCACTTCCTTGATCTTTCCATTTTGCTCCTCCTGGGAAACTGCTCCTTCTGACTGAATTCTTTCTTTCAAACATAGTTTTTTATCCCTTACTCTAATCTCTCGCCCTTTGAAATCAATGGTAAAGGGTCACTTTTAGGGCTTGGGGCTAAGAATAAGCCTCTTATATTAGTATTTAGCTATGGGGGAGATGACAGTGACACTAGAGGATTTCTATAAGATAATACATATTCTAATAGAGGGGCACTAGATAGTATCTTCTCTGACTGAGCGATAAGAGGTCATAGTGCGGAGGTACTTCGACGCGTGCTGGGAGGATGTCCTGACTGATATGATTAGTGGAGGGATTTTAGTGTCTAGATGGTACCATGAGGGTGCACTTGCCATTATGCACACTTTATTGATAACCTTGATCAACAACATTTTGCTACCCGACTCTTCAGGAGCTAGGTTCCCATGGAACCTAATAGAGCTAGTCTTTACTCTAGTTGACTGCACAGAGGAGGAGCTGATAGTGATGGCTTGGGGTCCTACTTTATTGGCATAATTATACAATGAGCTATATGAGATCTGCTCTCATGGGTGGAAGGGTTTGGCCTGCAAATTTATACTACAAGCTTGGTCTTGGCAACATATTGCATTGGAGAGACCACGAGGACTACCATGAACCACTCAAGCAAGCTACTGAACAGGGATATTGGCTATGGAGAGCTATGGATGAGGTTGCATGAGTTAGGATGTATCCTATGCTATGCTGGGGAGGTAGAGCACTATGTAGAGGCTTGTGCATGGCTTAGGGTAGTGGATATCGAGTGGAGACCCTACATGGATTGTCCTGCCTAAGATGAGGCTTCGACACATCTATGTCAAGTTCGATGAGGTAGGTGGTTGATAGGGAAACATGGCACAGAGCAAGAGTAATTCTCTTATGATCGTGTACTATGACAGTTTGGGCTATGCCAAGTATTTCCTAGTGAGCTGATGGTCTATCATCATCATGAGGATGAGAGTACTCTAGCATGGCCTATGGTAGAGGAGTTAGGAGATGAGTCAGATTCTGAGGTGGCAATCTCAGACTCAAATGATGCAGGCACTACAGAGGAGTATGACACGTGGTGGGTCATGTGGCAGTGGCGAGGGGATGGACCATTAGGAGGGGATGTAGCTATGAGGATAGTGGATGCCGCTAGGGTTGCTCCAGATGAAGAGGGTTTTGGTGAGTCTCCAGATGATGAGGAGGTAGACACAGGTGAGCAAGTTGTGCATTAGTGTGTGCCAATAGATAGGGTGGAGTTGATAGATGTTCAAAATCCAGTAGGCTTTGATGAGGGAGACTTGGGATATCAGGATCTGTAGGCAGAGTTAGTAGCATGAGATGCTAGGATCATAGATTTGTAAAGTGATCGGGATTTACTACAAGCATAGGTGCAAAGTGCATAGGAGGATATGGAGAGGAAGGTAGCAGTGATAGCTACATTTTAGGCACAGGTCGATAGACAGAGCCCTAGCCATGGGGAGTCAAACAGTGGCGAGCTAGCTAGGATGTAGGAGGAGATAGCACATCTCTAGGGTTTGGTAGTGACCTATCAGACTAGGTGTCGAGAGAAGTGCGCCTACATGGATATGATGGAGGATGAGATAATGTACTATAAGGGTGCATACCAGATCGAGCATTAGCTATTGGATCACAGTGTAGCCAAGGGAGCAGTATGGGATACTCGTCTGCTCGGATGAGGGCTTCGAGTACTTCTTAGAGGATGGATGTATCTTAAGGCAACAGATTAGGGGGAAGCAGGTCAAGGAGGTCATGATGAAATCATACTAAGAGCAGAGGAGAGAGTCGAGGTACTGGTCCTGCGTGACCATGGTCAGTGGACTCTGATTGTTCTTTTTGGTTTTTTGGATTGCGAAGTCGGATGACTCACTTTTATTGTAGCCTATGGGCAGTTTATGGACTATGATGTTGCTTTCAAATTTTACATATATGGACATATATATATATGTATATTAGCTTTGATAATTATGTCATTTGGCTACTTTATGATATGAAAGCAATTTTATATTTGCTATATGATGTTATGATGGATTTCTAACATGTATGCATGTATTTATTCGATGATGTGATTTGATGATATGTAGATGTGGATGTTTCTTTTTTATATTCTTTTGTAAATTAAGAGGTACGCATAATATAGTCAATGGCTGTCTAAATATTATTGCTAATATTTAACTGATATCTATTCGAGATCATGAATACCACTTAATGAACAAAAGTTTTTAAATGTGTATGATTGAAAGTAATGATTAGATTAGATTTAATTTTTGTATGATGGATTTATAATGAATATTTGACACATTATATGCTAGCACCATAGACTATACAAAATGTATCTTGATTAATTTTATGTTATTATAACACTTTATTTGATGGATATTTGTAATTTTGACAAACATGTGATAGCATGATGTAATATGGGATGGATAATGTGATGTGATATGATTGTATTTGATAGTTTTTAAGAGACTTGAACACTCTAGTACCTAATCAAAAGTCATATACTAACTATACAAGATCTTTTGACAAAGTATGCACTTACTAAGATAACCAAGATAATCAATATCCCTATGTGTGCACGTGAGTTCATTACCATGATTACACATAAGATTACCCTAGTGCAAATGGGATTTATTCAGCCCATCGGTACTAGAGATCATTCTACGAGTCTCATTATCCCGAGTTTCATACTTAGTTGGATTAGACCACTATATAACCTAGGTTACAACAAGCTGGCTCATCCATATTCAAACATTGGTCTATACCTAAACAAGTTGCTCATTTTGATTTGTTGAGCAAGGGATTTTAATAGTGGTGAGAACCACTGTTTCTTTTTGCTTTTCCTAGTGATAATAATCACTATTTATTTATGCATATTTGGGAGTGATAATAATCACTATTTTCTTTGAAATATTTCTTTGAGATACTTGCCCCAGTGCAGGGCAATGTATGTTTTCAATATTGAGGGGATAATAATCATTATTGATTTTATTTCTTTGGGATACTGACCCTAGTGTAGGGTAAGGGATTTTTGGGTAAGGAGGAACTTGTCCTTTTGTCAATTCTTAGCATCTTTGAACCATTCACACAGGGGGATGAGCAAGATAACCTTTTTTCTTGAAAGTAACCTAGACCAATTCATAGTTTTCATCTTTCCTTGTGCCTAAATTGGATTTATTAATGTGAAAATTATGTTGGGATTTTGATGTATACCAAGAATTATCCAAGTAGGATTCCCCCTTCTAAATATCATGATAGCTTTCTACAATTTTGAGAAGACAACGAGATATGGTTGAGTGACCGAAAACTTTAACTATGTTTTACTAATAGTGGCTAAGTGATGAAAAACAGACATATAATGTAAATGGTATATGTAATATAAACAGGTGGTATGACTTGTCATATGATAACAATGAATTTTTTTACCAGATGCCTAATGTAAAAACCTGGTGCTAGACATATATGATCAATTTGGGATGATGCATAATGCAATAGTGAATATGCCTAATGCAACTATGATTATAATGCAAGTGATGAGAAATGCAATACAATGTAATATTTTTGTATTTTGATGGTTTTCATGATTTTTTTTTGTAATTATATATATATATATATATATATATATATATATATATATATATATATATATATATATATATATATATATATATATATATATATATGTACAAGTTGACCAATGGGCTTAATGAATGCCATTGGAGATTTTTGGGTGACCAAAGGGCTTATAGACACCTTTGGAGCATTTAGGTTTGACCTAGATAGTTGTAAACTGCCTAGGAGCATTTTAGTTTGACCTAGACGGTCATAGACCACATAGGGGCATTTCGGGTTGACCTAGATGATCATGTACTATCTAGGAGCATTTTAAGGTGACCAAAGGGCTTATATATGACTTTGGAGCTTTTAGGGTTGACCTAGATGATCGTATATAGTCTAGGAGCTTTTTTTATTTGACCTAAACGATCAAAAATCACTAGGAGCATTTTGGGTGACCTAGGTGGGTAGTAGCACTTAGAAAGTGTCTACAACTGCCTAGGGGTATTTTGTTGTGACAAAAGGGCTTATGGATGCCTTTGGAGCATTTAGGTTTGACCTAGATGATCGTAGATAGTCTAGGGGTTTTTTTATGTGACCTAGACGGTTCGAAACCGCTAGGAGCCTTTAGGGTGACCTAGGCGGGTAACGACACTTAGAAAGTGTCTACGACTACCTAGGGGTATTTGGTTGAGAAAAAAGTGCTTATGGATGCCTTTGGAGCATTTAGGGTTGACCTAGACAGTCGTAGATAGTCTAGGAGCTTTTTATGTGACCTAGACGGTCAAAAACTGCTAAGAGCCTTTAGGGTGACCTAGGCGGGTAACGACACTTAAAAAGTGTCTACGAATGCCTAGGGGTATTTGGTTGTGACCAAAGGGCTTATAGATGCCTTTAGAGCATTTAAGGTTGATCTAGATGATCGTAGATAGTCTAGGAGATTTTTTGTGTGACCTAGATGATCATAAATCGCTAGGAGCCTTTAGGGTGACCTAGGCGAGTAACGACACTTAGAAAGTCTCTACGATTTCCTAGGGGTATTTTATTGGTGCTTTAAGCATGAAATGGTCACAAATGACTTATATTCATGGGTTCAGGTTCTTCATTTCCTTAGATGGATTCTAGGTGATAAGTTCCAGGTCCAATCTGATGTGTAATGATGAATGGACCTAGCCAGTTTTCTGCAAATTTGTCTTACAAATTAGAGGGCAAATTTGAGTTTTGTTGGTTTCCATTTAGAACTAAATCACATACTTGAAAGTCTCTCTGATGCACTTTCAATTTATAATCTCTCTTAAGATGCTCTTTATAAACACATAGATGCTCGAGGGCATTCACACATCGTTCATCAAGCAACGTTAACTGATCTAACCAAGCTTGCCTAGCTGTATCATCATCGATGAATTCCTGCATGGAAATGCACAACAACAGAATCTATAACTCCAGAGGCATGATGGATTCAACACCATACACTAGTGAAAATGGAGTTGCCCTAGTGGGCGTCCAAATACTAGTGCGATAGGCCCAAAGGGCAAGAGGTAATTGATTATGCCAATCTTTATGATTTTCCTGAACAATTTTCTTCAAGATGGTTACTACTATTTTATTTGATGTCTCTGCTTGCCCATTGGCCTGTGGATAATAGGGTGTGGAAAAGCTATGCTTTATGTTATACTTTTTTGTTAATGCACGCACATCCTTATTTTTAAAGGGTGTTCCATTATCCGATACTATTTTGGATGGAATACCAAAATGATATATAATGTTATGTAGTATGAACTCCGCAATGCGAGGTCTAGTCATTGTGCTGAGGGGAATTTATTCCACCCATTTTGTGAAATATTTGATTATAGTTATGATAAAAATGTGATGGCCCAATTAGGCAGGTGAGATTTTCCCAATTAAATCAAACCTCCATTGTGCAAATGGCCAGATTGATTGAATTGGTTGTAAGGCCTATGAAGGTACTTATGTTAAATTTACATGGTGTTGACACTTCATGCACTTCTTAACATAAGCGCAACAATATTGCTCTAAAGTTGGCCAATAATAGCCCATGTGAAGAATGTGCTTGGCGATGGCCATGTCGCTAAAGTGGCCACCACATGTACCATCGTGTTCTTGGGTAATGGCCCAAGCTGACTCATGTGAGTCTAAGAAATGAAGGAGGCTACCTTCATAACTCTGATGATACATTATATCTCCTATTAAGACATATTTTACCACATTTTATTTGAATGCTCGCTTTGGGGCATGCGACAATCCAAGTGGAATATTATCCAGTTTAAGATAATATTTAATCTGGATAGCCCAATATTGCTTTGAAGAAGCCTCAATATTATGAATCATGATATCCCTTTGATGGTTTTCTTGTGCGAATGCTGATTGAAAGAAAACTTGGAGATATAGCGTTGTGCTAATATCAAAAGGATTATGAGGGAACAATGTCCCCTAGTTAACATTATTCAAATATTGGTGTAGTTGAGAAAATATTTCATGAGAAGGCTCAATCTGAATCATGTGAACAACTGGTATAGCCTTATGCTCTTCACGCTCAATCACAGATTGTGCTAGCATTTTTACTTGGATAGTTGTGATATCATCTAAAGGGTCATGCGAGATTAGCGACCCTAAGGAAGCCATTGTATCCGCAAAATGATTAGATGAACGAGGGAGTGCCTCTATATCATACCATTCAAATTTGACCAAGATTTTTTCCACTAGGGCTTTGTAGGCTTGCAATACGGGACATCAACACTATAAAATCCATTTTACCTAATTAACTATGAGCAAGGAATCGCCAAAAATGTTTAACTTTGTTATTTTCATGGCGATTGTCGTCTAAAGTCCTATGATGAGAGCTTCATACTCAAAATTGTTGTTGGTACAAGGAAAATTGAGTTTAAATAAAAGAGGTATGGGAGCCCATTGCGGTGTGAAAAACATGATACCTGCACCACCACCTTGCTCGCACTTGGAACCATCGAAAAATTGAGTTATGTCTGCCTGTGACTCAGGCTCTATAGAATTAGTTGATTCTAAAATTTGAAATACTCCATCATCGAGAAGTTCTATATTTAAAGGTTGATCATCCTGTAGAGGAGCCTTTGCTAGCTGATCGATTATGACCTATTCTTTTATGGATTTATTTCCAATGAACTCTAGGTTAAATTTCGTCAAAAAAATTATCCACTTCACCATGCGACTATTATGATATGTTTTGCTCATCATGTAGCATAATGGATTTTATTTAGATACAACATATATGGTTTGATTTAACATATAATGGCATAGATTTTTGGTGGCAAAGACCACTGCTAAGCATAACTTCTCAACATATGCATATCTAACTTCATAGCTGACCAGTGTGTGGCTGATGTAATAGGTAGCATGTTCTTTGTGAAATTCATTCTTTTGGGATAGCATGGTACCCAAAGCTAACTCAGTAGCTGAGATATATAAATAGAATGACACTCCTAGTCATTGTGGAGCCAATACAGATGGCGAAGCCAAGTATTTTTTTATCTCGTCAAAGGCATTTTAACATTCTTCGTCCCAATGAAATGAGATCCCCTTGTGTAGCAACTTATTCATGGGTTGACACTTATCTGATAACTGCGCTATGAAACATTGTATGGATGCAACCTTCCCTTGCAAACTATGTAGTTACTTAATGGTTGTTGGGGAAGGCATTTCTAATATTGCCTTGACCTTGTTGGGATCTACCTCTATGCCTCTCTTGGAGACTATGAATCCCAAAAGTTTACCAAATGTGACATCGAAGACACACTTTTTGGGATTAAGTCTAACATTGTGCTCCATGAGGCGATGTAGGATCTTACACAGTACATCGAGATGTTCATGGCGTAATTAAATTTTTGCCAATAAATCATCCTGATGCGTTGTCATTAAGCACATCATTAAATCTCAAAGATCTTATCAATCCGGGGTGGTGTCCAAGGCTATCTACGATAGAAGGCTAGGGCAGAGTACAATTCAGGCATTCAGATTTCAAACATTTATTGGGTGAGACAGATTTGGTTTAGCCTTTTGGTGTCACACTAAACCTAATCTACAGAATGGAAACTTATAAGAAATAAAAACTAATTCTAATTTCAAAAAATTAAAGTTAACTACAATTGCATGAATTGAAATTGCTGAATTGAAATCTAATCTACTTTTGCAGAATTGAAATAACAGAATTGAAATTGCTAAATTGAAATGTTGCTGAAATGAAATCCTAAATTACACTTGCAAAATTGAAACCTATTTTACTCTTGCAGAATGGAAGTGATGCTTGGAAATAAAACACCTGTCAATGCCCTACCACAAAAGGTCGTCAAGCTTCTGCTATAGGAATTGACAACAAAATGAAATCTACTGGAAATTGAAAGTTGCTGAAACATAAAAATAACAGAACATGGAAAGCAAAGGAAACAAGAAATAAATGTTTAATCTAATTTGTCAGCTGACACACACATAAATATTGTACACAAACATAATAGAAAACATCAATCACATAATACAAAATAAAAACAAGAAAATGAAATCTGGCAAGCAATCTATTAATTCTACTGCAACAAAATTATAGATTAAAACCTGCCATAAAATCCCTCCTTCTAGATCTGAAAGTGGGCCCATACTTCCTGATCTAGAAGGAGGTGAAAAGCACTCCTTAACTAATTAACACTCAGAACAGAAAATGATAAAATAACTACACTTTTATTGATGACAAAACATGCTGAAAACTTGTTACAAAAAATTATTGTACAGTCCTAATTGTCGCTATTGAAAACTCTCCTCTATTCTAATTCCTAACTGGCTCAACCAAGGAGGGAGCTGTGTTATTTATATAAATATTTACAACATATCCCATGCTCAAATCAGCCTATGTGCTACTTTACAATGATTTGCCAATAATTTTGGATCTAAAATAAATGCAAATCTGGACAGTTTGTGTTGCAGTAGTAGTCATTGGCCCTTAGAAAGCATCTTCAGTGGTGGGAGTACGTGGGAGGAGTCTAGAAATATCTCACACATATTTCTCCACTTCAGAATATGCCATTTCTATCTTGCAAACAACTTCCTATTATGCTATAGTTATTTTTGGGTTTATCCTAGAAGAGGATCAAAATTGATCTTTTCCATGAATGGTGGCTTTGGACGGCAAGGATGACAAAGTCAGATGGGAGATATTTTCCTTTAACCTTTTCAACCTTCTTTCCCTTTTTCCATCATCAAAAAATCAGTCAACAAGTCAAAAAGCACTTTCTGTTCTCATTCCGAAGATAAGTGGCTCATTTCGAAGAGATTGTATTTCTCATTTCGAAGATGTCCGCTCATTTCGAAGAGACTGTATTTCTCATTTCGAAGATGTCTGCTCATTTCGAAGATCTTCGGAATGAACAACTGTGTGCTCTTCAAGTGATTTTAGCTGCATTTCTCAGGTGGATTAGCCCTCAGGATCAGATTGCAATAGCCTTCATTCCTCTCCATGTGTGAATTCCATGCCTTGCCATTCATTGGTAGCTTGCTGGAATTTACATGGTAAATTACTGCATTTTCCAAATCTGCTGCACAGTTGTAAAATATTGGCATTTCTTGCAAATTCAAACAAATTAGAACATGGAAAAATTATTCAAATATCAACATGAAGGAGTACATCAAGTTGCTACTGAATTTATACACTTCATTCACCAAGTAACCATGCTGAAATAGTGCAACAATGTTGCACAATTGTCCCTCGCTCTGTTATACCCTATTGCTGCCTATTTAGACCATGTGGGAATGCTTCTAAATAGGTCAGATGTCTTCTGTAGTCCTTCTGAACTCATTCCATCCATATCCTCATGCTTTTCTTGACAACTTCAAGGTGTTCCTATAAAGTGACAGCTTGCTGATTTTTATATGGCTATTTTTTTTTTTTAGATTTTCAGATTTATGACAGTCCTAAAATTTTGGCTTCAATGTGGATTTGAAACAAGTTGAAGGGCAGGAAAACATTCAAAAACCATTGAGAAGTTAATGGATATCAGCATACCACATTTGGTTAATTGAAATGCATGTTTTTACTTGCTACTTAATCAAGCAAAATCAGTCACAAAATGCTGAAAATAGTCAAAAACAGAGATATAGTATTCCTAACATAAAATCATGCAAACACTTAACAAATAGTATATTTTAGTCAACTATTTGGCAATTAACTTATCATATGGTAGTCAAACATTGTGCAATAATGAGGCATTTTTGGGCCTCATCATCCCCCCCAACTTGAACTGATGCATGCCCTCATGCATCTTAGTAGGCCATAGTAATATGCAGGTTTTATTCTTGTGAACAACATCCTTTGCTACCTGCTAACCGAGAAATTCCTCCTTGCTGCACTATATCAAGTATTTTGCAATTAAGCACATGTATGACTCTTTTTCTGTCTTTCTACAAGTTTTAGTGCTGCAAGGTACCTCTTAAAGGCTTGATATCATGTGATTCATCTTGCAATAGTCTTATTGTGGAACCGTATTTGGAAGATGCACTACTACTGATGGAATTTTTTGTTCTTAACAACATTTCAGCTCTGAATGCTTATTTCTGTTGTTTGCACCTTTTGAACAAAATTGATAAAATTTTTGGATTTGAAATGCTTGAGGGATGTACTTACTTGTGGTAGAGCCTTATGAACCTCAATATTTGATGTACCCTACTCTTTTTGCTATTCTGTAGCATTTTCAGCAATTTTGGTATAGTTTCTGCTCATTCCGAAGATATCCTGCTCATTCCGAAGATATGCCTGTTCATTTCAAAGATATGACTGTTCATTTCGAAGATGCATCAAAAAATGCAAAAATGACCTCCTATGCAAAATTTAGCTATAGATTCTATTGTGGGCCCATCTCTAGAGTGTATAAGCCTTCCATAACATCAAAAATCCCTTCTTCATCCTTTTGTTTAGATGTTATTCTTTGTTTTGTATGTTGTTGTTTTATTCCAGTAGTACTAAAATAGAACCTTCGAGTGCATTTTGTTGATTATCCTCCTTCAATTTATCAGACAATTGTGAGATATAAACTTGTAGTTCTCCTTCTGAAACTTGCCCTACAAATTGAAATAGAATTGTTGCCATGTCTGTCCCAAAATCAGGTTTTTGCACAATTTTGGAATTTCCATGCAATTAAGGGCATAAGGGGGTGTTTCTTGACATCTTGAACATGTTCCATTTTCAACTTGCCAATATTGTATGAATAGTTTATGCCAAATACCGATTATCATACACTAAATGCTAAATGTTTACTATGAATTAAATGCAAGAAACACATACCTTATTGTCCTGAAAATTGGTCATGCACCTTACAAGCTGCTTTTGATGATTGTTAGCAAGCTATCTAAAAACATAAACATAACACATGTGCAGTGTGAGATTTGTACAATGGTGGAACAATGATGGGTAGATCAACAAGGCAATGCATGTCGAAAAATTGGTTTTCATGCAAGCCAACTCAGTAGCGCCTCCAAGAAGGTTTTCACTACTGAATTATTCATTTTTTTTTTCATCATTTTTTTTTTCTTTTTTCATTTTTTTTCATCCTTTTTTTTCATTTTTTTCATCAGAAGAGGCTGCCATTTCTGGTTTTCAACCAACTTCTGTCCCTTTTTTTTTCAAGTGCTTCAATGAGAGAGAACATCTCTCACTCTTATTTGGATAAGACCAATCCTTATTCTGCAAAAACATGTCAATTTTTGTATGAAAACACCATCTCTTTCTGTTGAAACCTGCAACATTGATGCAACCTTCCTTTCTAGATGAGCAGTAAGAATCTTCTTACATCATAATTGCCTCCTTATTGCTAGAAATGAAGTATTGGCTCCATTGTTCCTCTTCCTTGCTGAAATTGATGCTTGTCCTCATGTATCCCCATTTTGTGGGACATGCCTTTGCTGCAATTTTTTTCTCTCTTTTTTTTTTTTTTCAAATTTTCTTGTCTTGCTTGTACCCAAGAAGGAAGTTCACAAACAAGACTATTCTTCTTTTTGCTTTTCTTGTATTTTTTTTTTTTTTGTCAAACTTTTTATCATCACTCTAAATCTGATATTGAAGAGAAATTCTCTTCCATTATGTGTACATCCAATGGAATCTCCTTCAAGAACTCCTCCTTAGTTAATGGTGCATGGTATACCCGAAGGCAATGTCCATTCACCACTAACATCCTCCATGAATTACCAATGGGAGAAAGAAGCACTGCTCCATATCTGAAAACTTCTTCAATCAAGTGTTGTCCATGCCTCCTAGTCTGCAAAATCTTGTCAATCTGTACTTGAAACAATTAAATACCAATTCCCAAAATATGTTAAGTGCTTACATCAAGATAAAATCTTGATATACCCTTGTAATTCCATGTAAAGGGATTGAAATATTGTTTCAAAATAGCAACAATTTTGCTTTTTGTTTATAAGTCAGCCAACTAATAATGTTCAAGAATTTTCTTGGCTGCACTTCAATTTGTTTCATTCCTAGGAGGACAAAATTTACCCCTTTGTAATTTCTTACTAAGGAGTTCAATGGAAGTAAATTTTCTATGTGCAGTTTTTCTAGTTTTTCTCCTTTATCCAAGGCTAATTTTTGTGTGTTTGGACTAAAGGTTTTCTGTGTATCTCCATTGATTTTTGTCTCTTCAAGCTCAGGTAAGTTCTTGTTTGAGCACATTTGGATGTTGCTGCAGTCAATAACATTTCTTGCAGGTTTTTTTTTTTTTACCAGATTCAGCTACATAGACAGGGGTTGCCTATCCTATATTATTCAAATTGATCACAGGTTGGGCTAAAAAAGACATATTTTTGGTTTACACAATAAGACAAGAAGTGTACAACTTTAGCAGATCAACTACTTGTCAGGTAGGATCACCTCTAATGAGATCAACTATTGTTGATGTAGGCTAAGAATTGTTAGGTTGCGATTTAGCGCGGTAAAACCCTAACAATATTTAAGCAATAATGGCAAAACTCTAGGATCACTATTAAGCTGTAAACTTCTATTTTGATTGTGCAAAAGTTTTGTGATTTTTTTTTTTAACTGACTCAACTTACATAGACAGGGGTTACCTGTCTTGTATTATTCAGATTGACCACAGGTTGGGCTGGAGGTAGTGGTTTTACTTGCTCTATTTGTTGTTGTTGGGATCTCCCTTGAGAAGAATTTAGACCAGGCAACAAATTTTGCATCTCTGAGTTGTGGAAGTAAATGGCATTTATCAGTGATATATCCTTGTGAACAAATGCTACAAGTAGCTGATATGATTGTTTTGTTCAAGGGATAGTCTTGTATATCTGCCATGATGTCTTCCCAACACCTAGTACAAATTTTTTTATACTACCCTGATGATATGGATATAAAAACGGTAGTACTAGCAGATGGCTCCTCTAAGAGATCTTATGTTTCTTGATAATGAGGATGATGAATTCTTTCAATTTTTATCAAGAATTTCAAACATAAGCAATTTAACCCCTAGGTGTGAAGATCACCTCCCTATGGTTGCTTGTTTTCTAAATGGACTGAAATGCAATTTACCAAAAACCATTACTAATACCAATCATTTATCCATATTTTACTCGAAAGTTCACAATTTAGTATAATTAACAATTATTGGGCTACTTTTACCCTCTAACAACACCTTGTTCCCCAACAATGATGCCCAAATGATGCGTTGTCGTTAAGCACATCATTAAATCTCAAATATCTTATCAATCCGGGGTGGTGTCCAAGGCTATCTACGATAGAAGGCTAGGGCAGAGTACAATTCAGGCATTCAAATTTCAAACATTTATTGGGTGAGACAAATTTGGTTTAGCCTTTTGGTGTCACACTAAATCTAATATGCAGAATGGAAACTTATAAGAAATAAAAACTAATTCTAATTTCAAAAAATTAAAGTTAACTACAATTGCATAAATTAAAATTGCTAAATTAAAATCTAATCTACTTTTGCAGAATTGAAATAACACAATTGAAATTGCTAAATAGAAATGTCTCACACATCTTTCTTCACTTCAGAATATGCCATTTCTATCTTGCAAACAACTTCCTATTATGCTATAGTTATTTCTGTGTTTATCCTAGAAGAGGATCAAAATTGATCTTTTCCATGAATGGTGGCTTTGGATGGCAAGGACGACAAAATCAGATGGGAGATATTTTCCCTTAACCTTCTCAACCTTCTTTCCATTTTTCCACCATAAAAAAATAGTCAAAAAGTCAAAAAGCACTTTCTGTTCTCATTTCAAAGATAAGTGGCTCATTTCGAAGAGACTGTATTTCTCATTTTGAAGATGTCTACTCATTTCGAAGAGACTGTATTTCTCATTCCAAAGATGTCTGCTCATTCTAAATATCTTCGAAATGATCAACTGTGTGCTCTTCAAGTGATTTTAGCTGTATTTCTCAGGTGGATTAGTCCTCAGGATCAGATTGCAATAGCCTTCATTCCTCTCCATGTGTGAATTCCATGCCTTGCCATTCATTGGTAGCTTGCTAGAATTTACATGGTAAATTATTGCATTTTCCAACTCTGCTGTACAGTTGTAAAATATTGGCATTTCTTGAAAATTCAAACAAATTAGAACATGGAAAAATTATTCAAATATCAACATGAAGTAGTACATCAAGTTGCTACTGAATTTATACACTTCATTCACCAAGTAACAATACTAAAATAGTGCAACTGTGTTGCATAATTGTCCCTGCTCTGTTATACCCTATTGCTGCCTATTTAGACCATGTGGGAATGCTTCTAAATAGGTCAGATGTCTTCGTAGTCCTTCTAAACTCATTCCATCTATATCCTCATGCTTTTCTTGACAACTTTAAGGTGTTACTATAAAGTGACAACTTGCTGATTTTTATATGGCTATTTTTTTTCAGATTTTCAGATTTATGATAGTCCTAAAATTTTGGCTTCAATGTGGATTTGAAACAAGTTGAAGGGCAAGAAAACATTCAAAAACCATTGATAATTTAATGGATATCAACATACCACATTTGGTTAATTGAAATGTATGTTTTTACTTGCTACTTAATCAAGCAAAATCAGTCACAAAATGCTGAAAATAGTCAAAAATAGAGATATAATATTCCTAACATAAAATCATGCAAAAACTTAACAAATAGTATATTTTAGTCAACTATTTGGAAATTAACTTATCATATGGAGTCAAACATTGTGCAATAATGAGGCATTTTTGGGCCTCATCACATCCATGTAATATTCCAAAATCTTGTGCATGTAGTCATGGAAGATATATGTCATGGCTCGTTGGTAGGTAGCACCAGCATTCTTAAGGTCAAAAGGCATGACCTTGTAACATAATTTCCCCCAAGGCATTGTGAACACCGTTTTGATTTGGTATTTTGGATTAATATGAATCTGATTATATCTAGAAATTCCATCCATTAGGGATAGAATTTCATGTCCTACTATTGCATCTACCAATGTGTTGATGTTAGGTAAGGTAAATTCATCCTTAGGACTCACTTTTTTAAGCTCTTGAAAGTCAGTGCAAATGCAAATCCTCCCATCAAGATTTTTTATGGGAACCATGTTTGAAACCCATGGCGGATAATCTACTAAGATGATGATATCATCATCCAACAACTTTTGTAATTCATCTTTCATCATTAAGGCTATTTTTGGGTGCATTTTTCTTAAATTTTACTTAACAGGTTTGATCTTGGGGTCTAATGTAAGATTATGCATGACTATATTTGGGTCTAGTCCTGGCATATATTTATATGACCAAGAAAAAGCTTTAATCCTTGCTTTCAATGCAGTTTTGAAATCATATTTTTCACTTAGGGAGAGGTCTTCCCCTAATTTAATGGTATGGGGATTATCGAGATCTATACCGATATCCTTGTCAATTATTGGTTCAATCAACATGTGAGACCCATCCTCCAACTGATGTGGGGTGCGAATTAAGTAAATGTCATCAGCTAGGTTTGCTTGTTCCATAGGATATTTAGGATCAACCTCAGCTTGAAAAACATCTTGAGTATTTCTTGAATAAAAATTAACTGGTTGTAACATTTCCTCACAAGGCCAATACTCTAAGGGTGATGGAGAAGAATCTCCTCGATCAAATTCAATTTCCTCTAAATCAAGATGCAATTGCTTGGATGGGTCATTCGGATTCACCAATGGCATCGTTAAATCTATGGAAATCATGTTGATGGATACATGATCTCCTACTCTAGGGCAAGTGGGTCTAGAGACCTGATGTTGTCTCATAACTCATGGGTGTGGCTCGGGTGGAAATGGAATAACTAGCGGTGGCCTATGTGGAAGAGGACGAGCCTACTCTTCACGAGGCAACAATTGGCGTTAGATGGGTTCTTGGATGGGGAATAACATACAAAGAAAATATTCATCCTCGTCATCCAAAGGGAACACGTGCTCATATTAATCATCTGAGCTATGGTAGTTAATGGATGTGATGCCATAATCATCTTCGTCATCACTCGTCCATTCATGAGGAGGACCTTGGTCATGTTCCTCACTGTCAGATTGCAATGTGTGTGAGCTCTCCCATACTTAATGGGTTTGGGTGACATCACTAGAAAGACCTTGATATGTCATGTCTATGGTAAAATGATCTCCAAAGGAATGAACGTGATTCATATTAGTATATGGATCACAGGCGAGCTTAGCCTGATGGCTTAGGCATAGGTGTTCAAGACTCTCGATGAGGACAATCAATGGTACTGGTTTATTGTTTCCCAACCTAGATCTATCATAAAAAAGTTGATATTGGGGTTGATATGGAACATAGTTACCCTGCTCATACAGGCTAAGACCAAACCCATGCCAATTACAATGATTTAGGTATTTTAATGCATAGTCTATATTTGACAAATAATTTACATCCTCAGAAAAGGGTTCATCATCATATTCTGTCTGAGGAATGGGCAGAGATCCATACTTTATATCTTCATATATGAAATTTGTTTGATTATGAGGTATACCAAGAGGTACAATGCTACCTATGGAAAGATGAGGTCTTCCCATGTCTTGCATTGTCTCCACTGATGGAACTGTCATGATATTTCTCACCAAGTATTCTCCTATCCCTGTGCTAGACATCTGGACTGTTACTTGGGATGGTGAAGCTGGATGAGATGGAATGGAGGTTTGAGGTGATTCAATGTTCACCTCTGGAGGTAATTCCTCATTAATGACACAAGGAACCTCCTTCGTGGATATGGTAGAAACTAATGGTGGGCTCTCATAAATAGGCCTCTTTGATGTGTTCCTCAATGGAGGGTTTGATGATGTCGAAGCATTCTCTGAAGGTGGCGATGATGAGGATGGAGTAGATGATGATGAAGGTGGTGGAATGGGTAGAGTCTTATGAGGTGTATTTAATTGAAATTCTACGTGAGTCAAAGGTAATGTCGACTCTGGCATCTGCTACAATATGTTACAGTATTTGAAGGGCTCTATATCGACAGATACTACATGTAATTTCCCTTCGTGAGTGTATTTAAGACATTGATGTGCGATGGAGGGGGCACACTTCATATCCCATATCCAAGATCTTCCAAGAAAAATGTTCTAGGCCATCTCACCCTCTAGCACATGGCACAATGTCGGTATAATATTTTTTCCCACCTGAATGAGTAAAACTATGGTACCAACAGTAGAGCATATTGTGTCATTGAAAGTGTGAAGAGTGTAAGTTGACTCCACAACATGAGATACTGGCAATTTAAGATGCTTTGGTGCTTTAGTTATTATGATGTTACTTGAGGACCCAATGTCTATAAGCACTCTCTTGTATGGTATCTCATTTATACATGTAATGATGTGTAAAGGAGGGTCTACCACATCGTTGGCTATTTCTTTTAGCTCATGCTCATGAAATTGTATGACTGGTTCTTTGCACTATTGCATATGTCCCATAAAATCTATGGAGTTGGACTCTTGTGGTTGCAAATCTATAGATTTTAAAATATCCATCAAAGCATCCTGATGTGGAGGTGATTTTTGGATCAACTCATAGATGGAAAATCGTGTTGATGTGGTCCTCATGATTTGTGCAAGCTTGCTCTTAATTGTCACTATTGGCCTAGAAGGAAGGCCCTGTACTATAGGTGGTGTAGTTTACAATGTAGTTGGAACATATTTTGAAGTCGCAGGCTGTGCGACTTGACTTGGATATCTCTTGTTCCTGGTCACAATACTCACCATCCCAACAAACCCTTGAACATGGTGTTTTTGATTCACCTCATTCATTTATTTAGTAGGTGCTGCATGTACCTCATGAGTTGGTAAAGGGTCTTTGAAAATACCCATTTTTTGATTGGTAGGAGCTACTGGAGCATCTACTATAAGCTCATTCCTCTCAATCATGTCTTGTACTACATGTTTAAAACTATAGCACGATTTTAAATCATGGCCACCTTGCCGATGAAACTTACAATACTGATCCTCTCGGCGTCCCATAAGCTTGGGTTTGCCTGTTTTTGGATCATTGGGTTTGATATCTTGTAAATTACCATATTTGCAGCCATAATTGATCGAAAAGAGAATCCATGGATTCAGTGATGGGAGTAAATTGTCACTAAGGGCGACGCTATTTTTTCCCTAGTTCACTGTACCATTATTGTTATAATTCACAGGAGGAGGTTGAGCCTAATAGTTTACCTTTTGGGGAGGCATAACTTGAGGATGTGTAGGAATATTTATGGCTACTTGATTGACCGTAGTTGGCTTTGCAGGTGCTGAGTTATTCTTAGGATTCTTTATCCACTCCTTGTGAGTTTTGTTATTTCTCCCTCTTGGATTTTGATTTCTTCTATGTTTCTATCCTGTGCTAGAGCTTCTTCCAAGATAGGGTATTGTTGTAATTGCAATGTCAAGGAGATGGGTTTCTAGCAACTCTTTGAGAACAAACAAGTTAATTCAGTCACTAGAAATAGATAGGGTAGCTTAGCCAAAGGTGTTCACCACATGTTTCTATAGTCAGTGATCGTCTCATCCTCGGTTTGTTTCATTCCTGTGAGGTCAGTTAATGTCACCTTTATTTTGGTGTTAAAGGTGAAACGTTCCAAAAATACATTACCAAACAGTTCAAATGTGTAGATGCTATGTTTTGGAAGTTGGTTGAACCATGACCAATGAGGGTACTCAAGAAAGTTCTTAGGAGCAATGCATCATTGTCTTGTATGTTGAAGCACAAATTTAGAAATCTAGTAATGTGCTCTTGAGCATCTTATTTGCCCTTGAATCTATCAAATTTGGGAATTTTGAAATGCTTAGGATAGATCGAGGAAGGAATGGATGGGTGTAACGGTTGGTTCTTTAGCTGACGCAAAGTAGGATTTTGAAGCCCATTGCCAGTTGTCCTACCTTCTACAGTTTCTACGTATGCAAGAAAAACTTGATATGCATCCGAGGATTTAATCTCCTCTTCCTTGTTTTGAACTCGTAGAGGTGGACGAGGAATATTAAGCCTAGGTTGGGGTGGTTGATTGACATCAGCCACACCTCCATAAGGTGCTTCTACATAATCCTCATCTTGTTCCAAATCATCATAAGCCCCATAAGGTGTTTTAGGTATGGGCCTACAAGGAGGAACTAATACCTATTGAAGGTGATATATGTTTGGCCTATAATATGCATTCTGTTCAGGCCTACGAGGTCTAGGAGGCAACATAGGATTAGGTCTAGGAGACCTATCTTGTTGGAAATTTGGTTGCCTCGGGTGAGCCTCTTGTCTATGCATACTTGGAGTGATAGCTCCATGACGTAAAGTTTCTTGAATTTGTCATTCAAGCTTTTCTTTCTCTATTTGCTATCATTGCTCTAAGAGATCTAAGCGATGTTTATCCGACCTAAGTTAATTAAAATTAGCTTGGCGGTTAGCATATCTTTGGACCAAATTATTAATTTTATCAGCTGTATTAGGTCTATGTAACTTAGCATGATTGACTTGTTGTCTATCCTATTCAAGAGGCTCTGTGAGATCAATTACGTGCTTCCCTTGATTGAGGGTAGTCACATTGACTTGAGGTTCTCTTCTAAACAAATATTTTTGAAATACTACTAGCATAGAGGCACAATGTGCTTTTGTTGACATATTTTCATGAGGATAATCTGGATGTTCCTCAGGTCTTCCCTCATAAACAAGGTAAGGTAATGCGGAATAAGGTCACCTAATTTGACGAGTATCATACTCGTTGTGATTTTGATACCTTGGAGTAGGGTGACTTGAAATATTGAGATGATCGTTCAACCCTACTCGAGGTGTGAGCTCTTGCTCCTATATGTGATCAAGAGTAGAGGATCGAGCAGGCACGTGAATGCATGGTATTGCTCTATGTGGAGGCACCTCATTGTACGGTGACTCTTCTCGAAAGAAGGTGTTTGTAGCATATGAATTAGGGATATACTTTCCCAAACTAGGACTATGACCTACAGGAGTACCCTACGAAGGGGTCCCTTGTAAGCTAGATCCTCTAGTTGAATCTCTAGGAGTAACCATCCACTCATCAGTCGATCTATGATTGGGAAGAGTAGCTTATTTCCAGGGAGGAATGATCCTATCCCTAGACTCAACACGAGGACATTCTATATCCTCTTCTCTATTGCCCATAGCTTTTGCCCCTGAATGGGCTTGGCTATGGGTACATACCATAGCTATATACTCTAACTACTATGTGTTTATCTTCTTTACAATTTATATGAATTTGAAACAAACAAACAATAGAGACACACAAGCATAAAAGTGATTATCTCATTTTAAAATTTTTAGATGTGAATCCTAAACTGTTTGTTGTGTTTCAATATGTGTTGCTTTGTAAAGAAAATATTTTTCTCATGTTTGATATTTTGTTGAATGATATTCTCAAAGTTTAAGTGGTTTTCACCTATATACTCATAGCTTGACAATCGAGAGTGAAATTATTATCATGTGAACCAACCAAAGTATGGAGATGAAATCCATACCCGATCAGGGAGCATAGGTCCTACCGATCCTCACCCAGCACCCCGTGCATAGTGATACACCCCTACGAAGAGGAATGCATGCTATTTTGCATGGTTAGGACAGATCTTGGAGTCGATATTGGCCAATAAAACAAGGTTCGTAGGATTTGAGTCAATGGATGGAGATGAAACCCACCATCATTGAACTCTATCAGTGGTTGGGAATGAAGTCCAACTCACCAACGTTTAAGTGGATCGTGGTGTGTGTGTGTTCCTTTTAATTTTTTTGAAAGAAAACAATGAAGCACTCAATGGTTTTTGACTAAATGCATGAAAGTGCATTTTTATTTTAGAAATATTAGTAGCATAAAAAGGAAAGCATAAAACTTAAAAGCCTATATGAACTTAACATTTTTGGCAAGTTTCCATCAAGCAAACTAGACAGAAAACAACTTCTACTTTATTTTACTTTTGTTTTTCTATGAGCTAATTAATGCATTATTATGGAAAGAATAATCTAACCTTTCTATGCATAGAATAAGCAATAAAAACTTGAAATTTATCAAATTTTGATAGTAAAAGTTCAAATTGACAGTGTAGAGGGGTGTAAAGATGAACTTGAAACTTACTATTTCTGCAAATTTTTGTAGAAATCCTTTGGTTTTATGGCCGTCCCAGGTAGGGATGATCACAGATTGGGGGCCGTCCCACCCAGTGCCATGGATTTTTCCATTTCACCCAGTGCCATGGAGCAGTAGAGAGGCCATTTCTACTCAGAGCGGTCTGTACCTGCAATAGAGAAAACCAAAAAAAAGGTTCAAATTAGCATCATCCATAGGGGGAGACTTAAAAATATTGGATACCGTGATTGCCACTAAAGAAGCAAATTTCACGATATCGCCTTAAGGGCCTTTACTTGCAGTATATGTCACTTTTAAAGCATGCATTCAAAGGGAAGTGTGCAATAAGTAATCTATGTGAAATGAAG
Source organism: Wollemia nobilis (assembly GCA_028583015.1). Lineage (NCBI taxonomy): Eukaryota > Viridiplantae > Streptophyta > Pinopsida > Araucariales > Araucariaceae > Wollemia > Wollemia nobilis. The sequence goes on from JAQPPZ010003967.1 coordinate 48,301, forward strand.
CGAAGTATATAATAAAAAGGTGGATTTATCCTTGCATTTATTGATTCATAGCTTCAAATTCAGATTACAAAACATCCCCTTGAGGGATTTACAAATGTGATACATTCAACTTTTACAATTTCCCAATGGATCTAGTCCCTTGGAATGAAGACTTTACGATGATTTTAACACAAGTTGTGAAACTTGTTTCCCACACCCAAGAGCCAATATTGGGTTTGTATTGAAGTGTTTCCTTAGCTCCTTAGCTCCTTCCATCTATTAATAATACCTGCACCTACACACATGATATTTCAAGAGGGTCAGTAGCACCTACATATCATAGAGAAAAGCCTTAGAAACATGAAGAAAGGGGGGTCAATATCGCAATATAAAAGTGATATATGTGCATAAAAACTAATCTAAAGTAAGCATGAAAATCTTATAATATAATCTAGATAATAATAACTATATTTGGAAGCAATATTTAATGTAAAACTAAGTAGAAACAGTAGCCGCTCCGGTGTGAGCCATGTAGACTTGCGACATTAGGGACTCCAAATCCTGAACCAAAACTCCTCCAAATGACATCAAATTTGGACCAGAGGTTTATATAGACATCCTAAGGAGGTATATGGATTAATTTATCCAAAATTATCTATTTTTTTTGGACCATCCCTATGATGGACAAGGGAAAATTGCTGACCGTCCCCAGGTGGGGCGGTTACAAAACTGGTTTAGTTTTGCCACCAATACTCAAGGGTATTGGTCCAAAAATGGTTTGGGAGTGTTGTAAATATATGGGGCCAAGTTTTCCTCCAATTTGGTTGGTTTTGGATTGGTAAATCAGGTCCTATTGCCCCTAAAAACACCTTCGAATGAAGAGGGTTTCAAGGTCAAGAGGTAGGCAAGATTAGGTTTCAATTTGGTTTGTGAGGGTGTGGTTTCAAATGAGCAGCACTTCATTGCTCCAAATGCTATTCTCATAATTTTTTTAGAATGAGGTTTTAGGCCTCCTTTTATAGCCCAAAAGGGCATCTAGGTCCAAATGACATCTTTTCCATGCGAGGCAAGTGATGCCACTTGTCCTAATTGCATCATTGATTGAGGAGGGGAAGGTTGCCCCTTTGGGGCTCCCAATATACTACCTTGGGGTGATTGGATGTGCTAATGGTAGTATTGGATTACCATTTAGCACATCCTTTGACTTTTTCAAGGGTCCAGTTAGGGGCCATCCCACCTAGGGACGATTGCTGATGGCCGTCCCTGGGTGGGACGGTCACCAACTGTGACCATCCCTAGGTGGGACGCTCACTAGTAGGGGCCCCAAAACTTCCCCAAACTGCTAGGAACCCTCCAAAACTTTGGAGGTTTTTGAAGCATTTTTCTAGGCTAGAGGGGTACCTAATAAGGCCATATGTTGTCAATAAGAGGGCATATGTAATGCACTGATAGTCTTATCCTATTTATGCGATTTAGGTGTCTACACTATCCACTGAAGACAATGATCCTCACTATCTTAGCTTATGGACCTATATCCATTGAAGTCTGTTATCCTCTACACTCTGTCACCTTCTAAAGCTCTTCTCAAAATCTATCATAAATTTGCACTAAACACAGTCCTTCGGTCTAGCACAAATCTTCTCAATCTCTATCCTATTCTATAATAAACTCAGTCCTTCGGTCTAGCACAAAACTACTCAATATCTATCTTTAGTTTGTAATAAACTTAGTCCTTCGGTCTAGCACAAAACTGTTCAATCTCTATATTTTGTCTGGTACAAATCTATCCTCAGGTCTGCACCAAACTCTATCTTCGATCTGTGTTCAAGCTTTAATATAAAGCCTGATCAATCACCTCTAAAAGATCTATCCCAAACCCTAACTCAAGATTTGAACAAATCAATTAACTCAACTCTCAAGTCTTCTCAAATACTTATCTCAAATATATCAACAAGTCCTCTTAAGAACTTGTCCAATCAACTCTCAATATCTGTCTTCAAATCTATATTGTAAGCTTCCACAAAAGCTCAACCAAATATGCTCACAAGTCCTCTCAAGAACTTGTTTAATATCTTTCCTCAAATATGTATTGTAAGCTTCCACAAAATCTCACACAAATCTATTCAGTCTTCTCAAATACTTACCTTGAATCTGCTCAACAAGTCCTCACTTCAACTTGTCCAATATGCTCAACAAGTCCTCACTAAAACTTGTCCAATCTTCTCAACGAGTCCTCACTAGGACTTGTCCAATATGTTCAAAAAGTCCAAACTAGAACTTGTCCAATCTTCTCAACAAGTCCTCACTAGAACTTGTCCAATATTCTCAAAAATTCCTCACTAGAACTTGTCCAATATCATAGAAACATATAGAGAATTTTTAGAGACTCAATATGCTTCTTATTCACAACAATGCTCAATCATAGAAACATATGGAGAATTGTTAGAGACTCAATATGTTTCACACTAGTTCTCAATCACTTTCAATCTCTTTCTTTTATCATAGAAACATATGGAGAATTGTTAGAGACTCAATATGCTTCACACTAGTTCTCAATAACTTTCAATATCTTTCTTTTATCACATAAACATATGGAGAATTGTTAGAGACATAATATGTTTTACATTCATCAACACTCAACACATTTCTTAAATCAATTCAGAATGTAGTACAATTTGTTTCATGGAACTTAAACTTTCACTTCAACACATCCACTTGACTGGGCTCAACCAACTATACTCAATCAACCACTTAACAAACTCAAAATACTTCCAACAATGCTTATCACCCAATCTCACATAACAATGATACTCATGATCTAGTTCAAGTTCATCACCAAGCTAATTGCTTCAACAACAATGCTAGTCTCACTTTGTAAACTTCACATAACAATGATACTCATAATATTTTCCAAAGCCCTTGTTCAAGTGTTCACTCAATCAATCACTTCAACAACAATTATAATAAAACAAGGTTTATAGCATTCATCTCCATTTTAGAAAACTCATCAACTCATAAAACCAATAAGGAAACTTAACCAAGTCCTTTTCACTCCAATATTATTTTTAGAAATTCACAATAAATCAATAATTTCACCCATGGAAGAATATACCCATACCTTTTTCTTGATGAAAAATGGACTTCAAAACCTGTATCAATTATGATCACTTTCTATGCCAAGTACAAAGGGTTAGATGACAAGAATTATCACTCTAACACTTTTACAATTTACCTTAGTCACAAAGATATTAAATCCCAAATACACCTTATTGCTCCATATCAACAATAATATTCAACATCATAAAATTAATCAAATCCCTTCAAACTATAACTCAACCTCTACTTATGACTCCCTACTCAATATTGCATTTAATTTAAATAACTCACTTTATAACTTAATGCAATAAATCAATTTCCACTTTCCTAAGGTAAAAACAAAACTACCCTAGCAAAAATTAACCTTTCAACACTTAGGTCATGTTGTGGCTGATCCACAACGTACCCCAAAATTGGGGACCCACCTTTTTGCATGTGTTCCAAGAAGACCGAAGTGGCCCATAGGCTAAAGTTCAAAGAAAAAAGCAAAACACCACAAGGAGAAAAAGTGTCGCGATATCGCGACATGTTGCACCATCGCGGCCAAAAAGAAAAAGTGTCGCGATATCGCGACATGTTGCACCATCGCGGCAAAAAGAAAAAGTGTCACGATATCGCGACATGTTGCACCATCATGGCCAAAAAGAAAAAGTGTCGCGATATCGCGACATGTTGCACCATCGCGGCAAAAAGAAAAAGTGTCGCGATATCGCGACATGTTGCACCATCACGGCCAAAAAAAAAAGTGTCACGATATCGCGACATGTTGCACCATCGCGGCCAAAAAGAAAAAGTGTCGCGATATCGCGACATGTTGCTCCATTCACGGCCAAAGAGAAAAAATGTCGCGATATCGCGACATGTTGTCATTCCGGCCAAAGAAGAAAGAGAGAAAGAAAAGTGTCACGATATCGCGACATGTTGCATTTTCATGACCAAAGAGAAGAAGAAAGAAAAGTGTCGCGATATCTGCGACATGTTTTAAGAAAAGGGACATCAAGGAAAAAGTGTCGCGATATCGCGACATGTTGCATTTTCACGATTCAAGCAAGAAGAAAAGTGTCGCGATATCGCGACATGTTGCATTTTCGCGACTAAAAGCAACAAAAGACAGAAGGGGCAAAAGTGTCACGATATCGCGACATGTTGTATTTTCAGAGTTCAAAAGGGGTAGGCAGGCTGAGGAGCAAGAAGTGTCGCGATATCGTGACATGTCCCATTTTCGCCAAGGTAACAGACCTGCATAATGACGCGGACATAAGGACAAAATCCAGTAAATAAGACCAAGCATTACATAAGAAATATTTAATGATTGGAAATCATTTAAGATGGTCGTTACACAGGGAAGGAAATGGACACAAGCCTATGTGGAGAAAACGTAGCAAAGGGCCACAAAATGGAAACCAAAGCACACGCATGCAGGGAAGGTGAAACGAACAATCAGGGAAGGTGAAACGAACAGCCATCGAAAAATGAAAGTGAACCGTCATGGAAGGAGAAACAATTTTTTTCACAAGTTTAAATACGCCATTCAAAGAGGCCAAAGAGGGGGGTTGGAAAGGCTGCAAGCAGAGTTGCAGAGTTGAAGGCGAGAAGGCCATTCTGGACCTGTTTGAGTTGTTTTTCTTCCACAGATTGGTTTGGGAAAACCAGAAATTCTGCTATTGTAAAATGACATATTTTTAATGCAGAAGTTTTCAGAAATTTGCATCTTGTGGGCAAGAAAGAAGGAGATTTTCTTTGCATGCTATGGATTTAATGTTTATTCTTTCATTCTTTCAGATTTCGAATTTATAGATAATGTTAATGCCATTTTTTTTGGGTTACATTAGGCGAATATTTGAAATCTGAATTTTATTTCGTACCCTAGGAACCAACACTTAGTCTATGGGGATTGTGCTTGTTTTGCAAGTCCAATAGGTTAGGTTGCATGCACGGAAACCTCACATCTTCGGTTTTGTCGTAATAGGATAGCATCATACTGGAAGCATTTTATTTTCAGTTTTTTGCATTTCATTTTCATTCTTTCTGCATTTTTATTTATTTTTATGTTCCAGAAGTTTTAACTTTTCAAGGCATTAAAATAAACATTTAAAAAATATCAAAATCCAAAAAAAACAATGAACAATCACTAAAGTTTCATGGTGAAATAAACCAACATTGCCCCTTGTTTATAGTTACTTGCAATCACTAAGGTGTTCCAAGCATTTAAATTGAATATCTTTATTTGAGATTACTAATACACATATGCAAATGCTAATACAACGGAGACCTTGGAGAAGTTGTTTGTTTAACTTCTTTGCAAGAGGGGATTTGGAACCCAAATCCTAAAGGAGAGTGTACTTTCACAACTAGGTGAAAATACCACTCAACAGATTGGCGCTAGAAGGAGGGCCTGAATAGGTTTATTTCAGTATGATTTAAATGCTATAGGGATTTAAATTTTGAATAGTTCATGCCCTATTGATTATTATCTTTAGCCCTCTTTTAACAATACAACCTTGTAGTGTTAAAAGGAGGACATGAATTGCTATGCATTGTTCTAACGCTTTTGATTGTTCATACAGGAATAAGGTGTTTTGAATAAGGTGTTTTGATTGTGCATTGTTTTAGAATATTGCTTTGTCATGGTTCCTTCTTTCATTCACGACTAACAAATTGGTTTTGAAGTTATTCTTTGAATTTCACTAATTACAAGATTTTCTTTGTGTCGCAGGTTTTCTTTGAGGTATTGAGAGTTTTGTCAGATTTTGCAGGGTAGTTTCATTTACAAGCTGGACCCACCGCATCGCATCGCAACTAGGTCCAATACAACCGAGGAAACCATATTCCAAAGCCTCCCACTCACTCGTAGGAATCCAAGGAATAAAACCGAGCAAATTGTGGTCCCGCCAGATATTCTTGTTACAGAAGATCCTTCTATTTTAGGCGCACCTAGCGGACCTGCACCGGTGGTGTCATTTGCCACTAGTGTACCAATTATCAGTACCATTTCCATGGTTCTTGTAGGGTTATCATCATCGATTTTGAATCAAATGGCCCAACCTCCACCACCTCCTTGGTACGGAGCCAATAACATTCCTTTGAATATTGTAGGGGATATTCACGAGATCCCTAAGAATATAGAGAGATTCTTGCCCAAATACAAACCGGATGGCCCAAGGACCGTAGAAGAGCATATTCAGGCCTATAGGGATGTTTTGATAAGATTGCAAGTTCAACATGAAGATGTGGCTTGTAGACTCTTCCCCATGAGCCTAGACCAAGTGGCTTACGAATGGTATATTTGCTTACCTACTGGTTCCATTACGTCATGGACGCAAATGGAGGATGCTTTTGTCAACCAATTCAGGTCACCATTAGATCCCACCATCATCTATAATCAGTTCATTACATGCAAAAGAGGCCAGGGTGAGCCAATCCAAACTTTTAATCAGAGATTTCAGAAGTGCTATAATAGAGCAATTCGACATTTTGCCATTGATCCCGTAGTAGCTTTGCAAATATATTTTGGGGCATTGGATCCTATGACGACAATGTTTGCAAGGCGAAATCCTCAAGTTACCACGCTTGCTCTAGCCTACAATGAAGCTATGACCATTGAACAACAAATGACACCACAGAGTTATGGGTTTTCCCGGATGCCTATGGTAGGACAATATGGTCCATATGGTCAAGCTCCTATGATGAATCAGATCATGGCACCACAAATATCAGGCATAAATGCTTTGCCTTACCAACAACCATATTCATCAACACCCGCTTACGCACCCATTTCAATTCAACCAATCACATCCATTCCTCCCATTCCTCCATTTCTACAAAATAGTCAACAGACTATGCAAGGAGCTAGTCTGGTTAATTCTCAGGCTATGGTTCCTCTCCCCAATCCAATTCCGATTCAAAGTGTGAATCCCTACGCAAATCAAGTGGCTCAAAATCCAACTCCAGTGTTGAGTCAAGATCTCACCAATCACGCAAATCCTATTGGAACTAGCAATAACATAGCTCAACCAAAAGAGATTTATTCAGAGGTTGAAGAACTCAAAAGGATAGTTCACAAATTGAGTAATGATCTGGTTCAAAAATAGAAGTATGAATCCCATGCCTCTCACCCAAATCAAAATTTCAACAATAGAGGGAGACAGTGGAATACGAAGCCAAACAATGGGGGTGTGCCTTCCCCTATTGCTAATCAGATAGATACTTCGCAAGACCAAGTCACTCTAGTTCCATTCTTAATATTTCTGATTTTGCATGGGAAAAGGGGTGTAGATTGCATAATACAAAGGAGCATAATGAAAGGAATTGTCCCAAAATTGCTAGGTATACCCATTGTCTCCAAGCTCAAGTGGATGATTTGGAACTTGTGCCAAACGAGGGTCCACCCCAACATCAACAAGAAGAAGACAACATTTTGGTGGTAGAAACTCTATATCATCAAGAAAGTGGGAGTGAGGAAGAAGAGGATGAAATCTTGGAACAGGAAGTGCAAGCTTTTAGAGAATTTAGAAAGGGGAACCATGGATACCATTTGAGGAGTAAACTCAAAACCCCTAAAACATCCTCAACTCCACCAAACAATTCTATTATTCCTCCCGATGCTAAGGCTGATAATAATCCCCCTCCTCCATCTGGAAGAGAAACGTCTAAGGACACGCAAAAAACATTGAAGCCTGAGAAGTCAACTTATGACATAGTGGAGGATTTAAGGAAGTCCAAGTCTAGCCTTTCATTTTTAGAGGCGGCTAGGTTGCCTGGCCAAAAGGAAGCATTGATAAAGGCTTTGGGCTCATCTAGTCAAATACAGGAAGGAAAAGAAGTAGAATCTCACATGGTTTTACGAAAGGAAATACGGGATGTCCCTCCTTTTTTATTGACTGTGAGGATTGTCGACAAAAATTTGCACAATTGTTTGGTGGACACAGGTGCCACAAGTAACCTCATGCCTACAGAAATTTGTCAAATGCTAGGTCTAAAGCCTGTTTCTGCTAAATGCAGGGTTTTGCAACTGGACCGGTCTGAGGTAAATGTGGTAGGGACCCTCTACGATGTTAAGATCCAACTCAATTCTGAACCTAGGGTCCAACAGGTGGTTGATATTTTGGTTGTCAATATCCCAAGTCGATATGGAATGTTACTTGCTAGGGATTGGATGAAAAGTTTGAATGGTTATTTCTCCACTGATTGCTCACACATGTGGCTACCCTGGAGAGGGATTGCTAATCAAATTAGAGTGGAAAATGAGCCAAGGCTTAAGGAAATCATCACAGGAATTCAACAAGCCAAATGAAGTTCAATTTTTTGAACCTGAGTTAGGGGTCTATGCTTTTGATGTTGAAAGAGCTACCGAAGAACCTCAAAAAGAAGCAGTTTCCTGTAGCTCTTCTGAAGAAGATAATCTCGTGTGGTTACTCAAGTTTGATGGATCTAAGTCAAAACAAGGGGCAGGAGCTGGAGTTGAACTCACTTGTCAGGGAAGTAAACCATTGTTTGCTGCCTATAGATTGCAATTTCCTTGCACTAACAACGTGGCAGAATATGAAGCTCTTATCTTTGGATTACAATTGGCTCTGAGCAAGAAGGTTAAGTGTTTGAAAGTATTAGGAGATTCGGAGTTGGTGGTCAAACAGGTGAAAGGACAATATACCTATCGCGATAAGAGATTGAGCCTTTATAGAACTAGGGTGAGGGACCTCATTGAGGAATTTGATGCTTTTAATATATCCCTTATTTTGAGGAAAGGAAATCGTACAGCTGATTCTTTGGCGGTCATTGCAGGCATGTTAAATCCGGTTGACATAAAAAAATGCAAGGAGTTTTCCATCGAGTTAGTCCCTTGCCCATCGATACCTGATAATGTCATAAACTTGCAAGTTTTTGAGAATGATAGACACATTTTCAAATTTGTCACCAATTCAGGTATTTTTGAGAACCAAGTGATTGATGAAGATCAAAGGTGGCAAGAAGAAACAGAAGGAGAGAGCGAAGTTACTTTTCAATCCAACAAGATACCTAAGAACATTGTTTCATTGGAGAAGGTATTTGATATGGGATATAAAACTAGAAAAGGGAAAAGGGTTCCACCTCCTAAAGATGCTTGTGACCTGATCAATATAGGGAGTGTGGATAATCCGCGTGAAGTGTACATCGCAAAGGCATGTACAATTGATGAGAGGGAAAATATAATATGTGCACTAAAGGATTACAGGGATTGCATTGCTTGGAATTACAATGAGTTGAAAACGTATGATCAAAACGTTATTATGCACACCATCCCTCTAAAACCGGATTCCAAACCCTTCAGACAAAGACAACGACCTGTTAACCCATTACTTGAGCCCTTGATTGAGAAAGAGGTCAAGCGATTGTTGGACGCAAAGATAATATTTCCCGTCAGACACTCAACTTGGGTCGCTAATCTTGTTTCGGTGAGAAAGAAGAATGGAGAGATAAGGCTATGCATAGATTTTAGAAATCTCAACAAAGCCTCACAAAAGGATAATTACCCACTACCATCAATTGATGAAATCTTGCAAACGGTGAATGGATCTGAAATGATGTCTTTTCTCGATGGGTATTCTGGATACAATCAGATTCTTATTCATCCCAATGACAGGATGAAGACGGCCTTCACAACCAAATGGGGAACATTTGCCTATAGAAGAATGCCTTTCGGATTATTAAATGCAGGTGCAACATTTCAACGTGCCATGGATTATGCGTTCAAAGGGCTCATAGGTAAATGTATCATTGTGTATGTGGATGACATTCCTGTGTTTTCAAAGAAAAGAGAGGACCATGTGAAAGATTTGAGGAAAGTTCTCCAAAGGTGTAAAGAACACGAAATTTCTTTAAATCCAAAAAAATGCATCTTTGGAGTGACAGAAGGAAGATTGCTTGGCCATATCATCTCAAAAGAAGGTATCTCCATTGATCCGGAAAGGATAGAATCTATCCAAAACTTGCCTCTCCCAGGTAGCAAAAAGGAATTGAGATCTTTCTTTGGGAAAATCAATTTTGTGAGGAAGTTTATTTCTGGCTTCGCTGAGATAGCTAAACCTCTGAATGAGATGCTCAAAAAGGATGTGAATGTCAAATGGAGCAAAGAAAGTAAGGTTGCCTTTCAAAGCATCAAGGATGCTATTTCTAGAGCCCCTGTCCTTATAAGTCCAAATTATTCTAAGCCTTTCTTTATTTATGTTTTCGCATCTGAACACTCTTTTGCGAGTGTTTTGACTCAGAAAGGTGAAGATAACACAGAAAATCCCATAGCTTTTCTAAGCGCTCCTTTGAAGGATGCTCAATTGAGGTATTCTATCCTCGACAAGCAAATGTATGCACTTTTCAAAACAGTAAAAAAATTCAGACATTACATTGTGCATAGTAGAGTCTTTGCCATTGTGCCTGACCCTGCTATCAAAACCATGTTTGTGCAAAATGAGCTAGGTGAAAGAAGAGGTAAATGGATTTCTACCATCCAAGAATTTGACCTTGAAATTCAGCCCATGAAATTAGTCCGTGGACAAGGACTTGTGAAAGCAATTGCTGAGAACAATCCCCAAGTCACATGTCAATATTCAGATGGAGAGCACATTTCTAAAGATGATTGGTATGTTGATATTGTGTATTTTCTATTAAATGGTAAGTGTCCATCACATCTTAATTCTATTCAAAGAAGAGCCCTGAAACTTAAATCTGCTAATTATCTTATCAGTTCTGGTGTTCTTTACAGGAAAAATCATGAGGGAATTTACCTACGATGCTTAAATCAAGAAGAAGCTACTAATGTTTTGCAAGAGTTTCATGGTAAATACGGAACCGGCCATGGTTCGGAAAATTCAACAGCACATCAAATCCTAAGAGTGGGATATTATTGGCCCCACATTTTTAAAGATGCACATGCACACGTGCGATCTTGCCATATTTGTCAAGTGGCTGCCAATAGAGAAAGGAATGCGGCTATGCCATTGCAACCTGTGGTTGAGATGAGACCATTTGCACAATGGGGATTAGACTTCATTGGTGTTATTAACCCAAACTCTTCAGATTCCCATAAATTCATACTCACAGCTACAGATTATTGCACTAGATGGGCAGAAGCAATTCCTACGAAGCATGCTACTACGGATGTGGTAATAAAATTCCTCGAAGAGCATATCGTAACAAGGTTTGGAATGCCCGATTCCATTGTAAGTGATAATGGTAAGGCTTTTGTTTCCACTCAATTTGCAAATTGGGCATATGATAATAAGGTGAGTTTGAAGTTTTCGTCTAACTATTACCCTCAAGGCAACGGTTTGGCAGAATCTTCAAATAAAAATTTGTTAACCATCATTAAGAAGTTATTGGAAAAGAATCCTCGGGATTGGCACAACCAATTAAAATTTGCTCTTTGGGCAGATAGGACTAGAGAAAAAGAATCAATAGGGAATACACCTTATCATCTAGTTTATGGGCAAGATCCAATTTTTCCTACAAATTTGAAGCTTCAAACCCTTCGTTTCACACAAGAATACCTTGGGACTGATAATCACATTGAGGCCAGATTGAGTTATCTAATGCACCTTGATGAAAAAAGAGAAGAAGCCATGCTCCACATGAGCAAACATCAAGATGTGGTCAAAATATGGTTTGATAGAAGAGCCAAAATTAAGTCTTTCAGGATCTCGGACTTGGTTTTATTGTGGGATAAAAAACATGATGAGAAAGGGGATCACAAAAAGTTTGATTGTCTGTGGTTAGGTCCTTATCAAATTTCAAAAATTCTAGGGGAGAGTACTTTCAGACTAAAAACTTTGGATGGGAAATATTTGACGTTACCGGTTAACGGGCAATTTCTAAAGCACTATTTTAGCCCTTAAATCATGTGAGGTTTGTACCATATTGTATATTCGTATATAATTCATTTTATTCTGGTTTTGATGTTGGTTTGCATTTCTGTTTTGGTTTCAGGTTGTGCGTTGGTCCTTTCGACATTTTGGGTTTGTTTCAAAAAAAAAAAAAAGTGAGATGTCAACTTATGTCCTTATGAATGTTGACTAAGACAAGGAGAATATGAAACATCTGAATTTTATGGCAGAAAGCTCCACGAATTTCACAAACACATTTAAAAAAATATCGTTTGGAACTTATGATGCAGGAAGTTGTCAGTTTTATAAATTATGGCAAAGTAGGTGGTATACTTTCAAAAGGAGCAATGCATTCATATCTCATGTACATTCCGCATTGCATATACATTCCATCTCAGTTGCATCTTCATTTCATGTGCAATCATTGAAAAGGTGTCGAATCCTCTTAGGGTTATTACATAACATATATTAAAAGGATCCTAAGGTTGGGAACTGATGCCCGAACTATCTTGAACCAAGCACGTTCTACGCATATTAAAGAGAATCTTGAGCAAAATGGTCAAAACCATACTTGGAAGAAAAGGTGAGGCGAAAGGAGTATTTCGTGTCTATCCTATTATGCAACATAATCCTTAAAACAGTGGTTTTCACCACTCCCATAGTGCTTAAAGCCTAAAATCAGAGTAGTAAGGATAGGGTTAAATCCTCATCGAACTTAGGTTGAGGATCCAACTCCCCAAAGCTACGATTTGACCTTCATGGAGTAGTAAGGATAGGGTCTAATTCTCATCTCGCTTAGGTTGAGAATCCTTCCCAAAAATCTCATCTCGCTTAGGTTGAGAATCTGATTCCCCAAAGCTTCCATTTTTGCCCACTCAAGAACTTGAAATTCAAAAGAAAATATTTTTCATTTCTTTATTAATATTGGATTGGAAGGATCGTACTACATGTCCCTTGCAAGGATGGGTAGTCATCACCAAGGTCCAAGAAATCAAAGTAAAGTCAAATCTTGGATTATGGGGTTAATCTCCATCGGGGCTATAGACGCCTGGTTGGCAGTGGAGTATGCTCATGCGTGGCAACATGTCTTGTCTAAAAGCAAGACCACTGACTGCTCAAACGGATAGGCTAGCCTGACAGCTTTCATCCATAACAGGTTAAATCATTTTGTTCAAGATGAGGTAATGAACTCTAGATCAGAGTAGTAAGGATAGGGTTAAATTCCCATCTCGCTTAGGTTGGGAATCCGATTCCCCAAAGCTCTGATTTCACTTACACCTGCACATGGGTTCAAGATGGTAGTGACACATAACCAACTTTGGGATCTAGTAAATTAATTCAAGTATACATATATTTGGTCCTAAGAGGGTTTGACAGTTTTAATATGTGTGTTCATGATACTAGAAGGTCTGAGCCTTTGCAAAGCAGGTTGTTATATCTCTAGCATCTTCATCATACATCAAATCCTGCACAAATCATTCATAGCCTTGCATACGAATCATAAGTGAAACTGACAATGGAATGTTGATCAATTTCAAATGATAGGGAATGAAGCACATTGCACACACCGAGCTGATGCTTAATAATTCTAATGTTTCATGTATTTCTCGTCTAGTTTCATTCTTGGGATATTTGCTAACGCTTGTATTTGAGTCTATGTGTTTTCAGGTTGAGTTCTCACCGAAATGCTCAGGAGCATTTCCCAGCAGAGTCGCCATTTGTTGTGGCTGATCCACAACGTACCCCAAAATTGGGGACCCACCTTTTTGCATGTGTTCCAAGAAGACCGAAGTGGCCCATAGGCTAAAGTTCAAAGAAAAAAGCAAAACACCACAAGGAGAAAAAGTGTCGCGATATCGCGACATGTTGCACCATCGCGGCCAAAAAGAAAAAGTGTCGCGATATCGCGACATGTTGCACCATCGCGGAAAAAGAAAAAGTGTCACGATATCGCGACATGTTGCTCCATCGCGGCCAAAAATGAAAAAGTGTCGCGATATCGTGACATGTTGCTCCATCACGGCCAAAAATGAAAAAGTGTCGCGATATCGCGACATGTTGCTCCATCGCGGCCAAAATGAAAAAGTGTCGCGATATCGCGACATGTTGCACCATCGCGGCCAAAAATGAAAAAGTGTCGCGATATCGTGACATGTTGCTCCATCATGGCCAAAAGAAAAAGTGTCGCGATATCGCGACATGTTGCTCCATCATGGCCAAGAGAAAAAAGTGTCGCGATATCGCGACATGTTGCATTTTCGTGACCAAAAGAGAAAAGAAAGAAAAGTGTCGCGATATCGCGACATGTTGCATTTTACGACCAAGAAAAGTGTCTGATATCGTCGACATGTTGACGAAGGAAAAGTGTCACGATATCGTGACATGTTGCATTTTCTGATTCAAAGCAAGAAGAAAAAGTGTCACGATATCGCGACATGTTGCATTTTCACGACTAAAAGCAACAAAAGACAGAAGGGCCAAAAGTGTCGCGATATCGCGACATGTTACATTTTCGCGATTCAAAAGGGAGAGGCAGGGCAAGAAGTGTCGTGATATCGCGACATGTTCCATTTTTGCCAAGGTAACAGACCCTGCATAATGACGTGGACATAAGGACAAAATCCAGTGAATAAGACCAAGCGTTACATAAGAAATATTTAATGATTGGAAATCATTTAAGATGGTCGTTACACAGGGAAGGAAATGGACACAAGCCTATGTGGAGAAAATGCAACAAAGGGCCACAAAATGGAAATCGAAGCACACGCATGCAGGGAAGGTGAAACGAACAGTCAGGGAAGGTGAAACGAACAGCCATCGAAAAATGAAAGTGAACCGTCATGGAAGGAGAAACAATTCTTTCACAAGTTTAAATACGCCATTCAAAGAGGCCAAAGATGAGGATTGAGAACGGCTGCAAGCAGAGTTGCAGAGTCGAAGGCGAGAAGACCTTTCTGGACCTGTTTGAGTTGTTTTTCTTCCACAGACTGGTTTGGGAAAACCAAAAGTTCTGCTATTGTAAAATGACATATTTTTAATGCAGAAGTTTTCATAAATTTGCATCTTATGGGCAAGAAAGAAGGAGATTTTCTTTGCATGCTATGGATTTAATGTTTATTCTTTCATTCTTTCAGATTTCGAATTTATAGATAATGTTAATGCCATTTTTTTTGGGTTACATTAGGCGAATATTTGAAATCTGAATTTTATTTCGTACCCTAGGAACCAACACTTAGTCTATGGGGATTGTGCTTGTTTTGCAAGTCCAATAGGTTAGGTTGCATGCACGGAAACCTCACATCTTCGGTTTTGTCGTAATAGGATAGCATCATACTGGAAGCATTTTATTTTCAGTTTTCTGCATTTCATTTTCATTCTTTCTGCATTTTTTATTTCTTTTTATGTTCCAGAAGTTTTAACTTTTCAAGGCATTAAAATAAACATTTAAAAAATATCAAAATCCAAAAAAACAATGAACAATCACTAAAGTTTCATGGTGAAATAAACCAACATTGCCCCTTGTTTACAGTTACTTGCAATCACTAAGGTGTTCCAAGCATTTAAATTGAATATCTTTATTTGAGATTACTAATACACATATGCAAATGCTAATACAACGGAGACCTTGGAGAAGTTGTTTGTTTAACTTCTTTGCAAGAGGGGATTTGGAACCCAAATCCTAAAGGAGAGTGTACTTTCACAATCGGGTGAAAATACCACTCAACAGAGTTAATATAAAAAATTTACTTACACCTTATCCCTCCCAAAACCTTAGCATATGCAAAATAAAATAAATTCAAAAAATTTATTACCCGCTTCACAATTGGCAGGATCCGAACTTGCACCAAATGCTTCAATGATGCCTTGGTCACAACTTCCATGTCGTGTGAGCCACGTGCTCCCTTGATGCACTAAAGTGCAATGTGCACTTTAACCACCTCGCTCCCCTCTAGAGCCTTTGGCTCTTTCTTCAACACGATGCTCGCTTCACACTTGCACTTTAGAGGCACCTTTTAATTTTGCATGAGCTCTCTTCAACGAATATTGCGGATGCACTTTTTTGAATGCTAAACTTAGGTTTGTCTAAGGTATAAATACCTGATGCCCTTGTTCCCATGCATGTCGATGGAGATAAATTCGTTGGGGCTTAGTACTTATGTTTTGACTATGAAATATTTAATTTATAATTATTTAAATTCACTAGAATTTAAATATTATAAATTAATATTTAAATCTTTTGGCTTTATTAAAGATTAAAGCCTCCTTAGGTTTTAATAAAAACCTTTTATTTTGGCTAACCAGGGTTTTAATAAAAACCTTTTATTTATGCCCAACCATGGTTTTAATAAAAAAATTTTATTTATGCTTCACATAATATTAAAAATAAATATTATGAAGCTCTTTTGTCATCAACCTTTTGCATTGCTCCTTTTGACCTTTTGACATCAATGACAGTTCATTCCTTGACATCAATGATAACTTCATTCCTTGACATCAATGACAACTTCATTAACTCAAAATTTCCAACAATATGAAGTGAGGGGTATGAATATAATGGAATGAAGATAGAGGTATGATGTGAGGGGTATGAAGTGAGAGGTATCAAGATAGGGGTATGAAGTGAGGGATATGAAGTGAAGGGTATGAAGTGAGGGGTATCAAGATAGGGGTATGAAATAAGGGGTATCAAGATAGGGTTATGAAGTGAGGAGTATGAATATAAGGGTATGAAGATAGGGGTATGAAGTGAGGGGTATGATGATAGGGGTATGAAGATAGGGGTATGAAGTAAGGGGTATGAAGATAGGGGTATTATTTTTTTGAAAAATTAGGGTTTGGTAAGTATTCAATTAGATAAGGGTTTGGCATCATAATTAATTAAAGAAGTGGTTTTTGTAAGTATTCATGAAGTTAGGGTTAATTAAACCATAAACCCTAAACCCCAAAACCTAAATCCTAAACCCTTAATTGATTATGAAGATAGGGGTATGAAGTGAGGGGTATGAATATAGGGGTATGAAGATAAGGGTATGAAGATAGTGGCATGAATATAGGGGTATGAAGATAGGGGTATGAAGTGAGGAGTATTAAGTGAGGGGTATGAATATAGGGGTATTTTTTTGAAAAATTAGGGTTTGGTAAGTATTCAATGAGATAGGGTTTTAGGACCTTAACTAATTAAAGAAATCACTTTTCTAAGTATTCAAGAATTTAGTGTTTGAAATTTTGAGCTCATTTAGTTGTCATTGATGTCAAGGTAAGAAGTTGTCATTGCTACCAAAAAGTGAACACATGAATTTGTCATTTACACCAAGGAATGCACCATCATCGATGCTAGGAGCAATGCGAGAAGTTGAGGAAAAGATGTCAAAATGTTATTTTTATAAGGGTTTTTGTTAAAACCATGGTGGCAGAATAAAAGGTTTTTATTAAAACCATTGTGATAAAATAAAGGCTTCATTAAAATCATGATGGCAAAATTAAGGGTTTTTATTAAAACCTTGGTGGTGGAATGATTTTTCATCAAATCATTATGAGAAACAAAAGTTTCAATTTTACCCCAAGGAGGCTTTAATTTTTATAAAAGCCAAAGGGTTATAAAATTAATTTATAAGATTTAAATTCTTAATTAGAATTTAAATATTTTATAAATTAATAAAGTTCTTATTAAGCGCCGACGTCATATTTAATTGCACCCACCGATGTGCAAGTTGATGGAGGAAAAAGGGTATTTAAACCCTTCCCAAAGAAAACCTTAGCATTCAAATTTAATCTCCAAAAGATACGGTGATAGTGCAAAAGCTCGTGCAAAGACAACAACGAAGACATAAAGGAGGGAGCACATCGTTTTCAAGGTACGTGGCAAGAGAGGAGAAGAGCCAAAGGCTCTAAGGACTTGGGGAGAATTCAAAGTGTGAAAGTCACTTTTGCATAGCATGTGGAGCACTTGGCTCACACGACTAGCTAGCCACAACCAAGGTGCTAGCAAGGGAGAGGGCGCAAGATCGAATCCTACAAATTGCGGAAGGGGACTTTTTACAAAGGTTTTAATATTTTGATTTTAATTTTTCAAATTGCTAAGGTTATGGAGTAATAAGGGTGGTAAATTAAAAATTGATTTAATTTCCTTGCTTTGCTAAGGTTAGGGAGATATAAGGAGAAAGTGGTTATGTTATTTACCTAGGTGGTAAATGAGAGTTTACTAGGGTAAATATTCTTTTTACCTTAGGAAATTAAAATTGATTTGTTATATCAATTTTTGCAATATTGAGAAATAGAAGGTGTCATTTTTGAAGGGGTCATTTGATGAAATTATTATTGTTGAATATTGCTATTGAGATGGAGATATAAGGTGTATTATGAAATTGAGTTATCTTTGTATTTTTGAAGAGTAACACTTGTTATCTAACCCTTGGCACTTGGCAAAGAAGGAGGTGTTGTTTGAAGGCAGTTTTGAAGATCTTTCTCCAATCAAAGAAAAGGTATGGGCATATTCTTCCATGTGTAAAAGTGATGAATGATTATGTATTTCTAAAAATAATATTGGAGGGAAAAGGAATTTTTCTAGGTTTCCTTATTGAGTTGATAAGATTTCTAAAAGTGAGATAAATGCTATGAACCTTGTTTGATTAGCATTGTTTTTTAGGTGACTATTTGAGTGGAAACTTGAGTGAAGGTTCTTGAGTATCATTGTTATGTGAAGTTTGCAAAGTGAAGCTAGTATTGTTGTTGAAGCAATTAGCTTGGTGATGAACTTGAACTAAGTTTGGCAAAAGATCTTGAGTATCATTGTTATGTGAAATTGAGCATTGTTGGAAATATTTTGAGAGACTTGAGTAATTGGTTGAGTGAGACTATTCAACTAGATGCATTGAGGTGAAAGTTCAAGTTCCATAAAACAAACTATACTACATTTTGAATTGACTTGAGAAAGAGATTGTGAACTATTGTGAAACATATTGAGTCTCTAACAATTCTCCATATGTTTCTGTGATTGAGCATTGTTGATTGTTAGGAAGCATATTGAGTCTCTAACAATTCTCTTTATGATTCCATGAGATTGTGCAAGTTCTAGTGAGGACTTGTTGAGTAGATTGTGCAAGTTCTAGTGAGGACTTGTTGAGCATATTGTGCAAGTTCTAGTGAGGACTTGTTGATTATATTGTGCAAGTTCTAGTGAGGACTTGTTGAGAGGATTGGACAAGTTCTAGAGAGGACTTGTGGATAGATTGGTGTGAGCTTTGGTAAAATCTTGCAAGGTAGATTTGAGACAAGTCTTTGAGAATGCTTGTGAGCAGAGTTGATTTGAGATTGATCAGGATTTGTGATAAAGCTTGAAGAGAGAGTTTGGTACAGACTTGAGGACAGCTTTGTGCCAAATCAAAGATAAATATTGAGCAGATTTGTGCTAGAACAAGAGACTATGTTTAGTGCAGATTTGAGATAGAGTTTGAAGATAAGATTTGAAAGGTGACAAAGTATAGAAGACAATAGTCTCCAGTGGATAGAGGTCCATTAGCCGAGGCAGTGAGGATAGGTATCTTCATTGGATAGAGATCCAGTAGCTAGGGCAGTGGAGGTAGCAACTCTTCTAGAAGATCATCAAATAGAGTGAAGGGGATTGGTGTCTCTTGTGGGTTGGTGCCCATGAAATTGATTAGGGGATTGGTGTCTCCTATGAGTTGGTGCTCATGAACTAGATTAGGGGATTGGTGTCTCCTATGAGTTGGTGCTCATGAAATTTATTAGGGGATTGGTGTCTCCTGTGAGTTGGTGCTCATAAACTTGATTAGGGGATTGGTGTCTCCTTTGGATAGGTGTCCATAAAAATTGTAATTGGGAAAGGTTTCCCACAAATAATTATTGAGAAAGTTTTGTGAAATATTGGTGTATCTATCTTGTGTGATATCTTGTGCATTGATTTGAGTATTATTATTTTTGCTATTGATACATTGCATAATTTTGATTGGAAAGAAAAGTTAAAAAGTGGTCTTATATTGTTCACCCCCCCTCTCAATATAAGCTTGTGTTCTTCAATTGGTATCAGAGTGGGTTCCTTCGAAAGAGTTTAACAACTTGAAGGAAAGATTTTAAAGAACACAATATGGCTGGTGAAGATAAGTCAGATTATGGAACACCAATGTTTGATGGAATTGACTATGTATTCTGGACCATGAGGATGAATATGTACCTGATGGCACTTGGTAATGAAATTTGGGAAGATTTTGAAGATGGGAACACTCCACCAACCACTCCACCTATAGACAAATATGGTAAGCTTCTAAAGCACTACAATTCAAAAGCAATGAATGCAATTATGAGGGGTTTGCATAGACCAAAATTTGTCAAGGTTATGTACTGCAAAACTACAAAGGAAATTTGGGATAAGTTACAAACTATATATGGGGAGATAAGATAGTTAGAAGAGCAAATATACGAAACCTCAAGGGGCAATTTGAAGCACTCAAAATGAGGGAAGATGAAAGTGTTATTAGTTACTTACAATGTGTGGATGAAGTTGTACATTACATGCAAGGACTTGGGCTTGAAATTGATGAAGTTGATGTATGTGACAAGATTCTAAGATCTCTTCCAAAGAGGTTTAGTGAGAAAATCTTAGCTATAGAAGAAGCAAAGGATGGTGACATTTTGAAAATAAGTGATCTACTAGGTATCCTCACAAATTTTGAGATAAGAATAAAAGAGGAACAGAATCCACGAAAGGAAGCAGCTTTCAAAGCCACTAAGAAGTCAAAGAGTAAAATTACAGATTCAAGTGATGAGTCATCCAGCGATGAAGAAGCACACTATGGAAGAAGAAACAAAGATTCAATAAAATCCAAAGGTATGAAATCTATTAGATGTTTTGATTGTGGAAAGTATGGACATTATGCATCTGATTTTAGAGAAGGCAAAAATAATAATGATGAAGAAAAAGAGCATAGAAAAAAAGAAACATAAAGGCACATGTATCTCAAGAAAATCAGGGATGGACAGAGCAAGCTAGGAAAGAAGTTCTTTCAAAGACAAAAGAAGAGTTACTATGCGGAAAGAGCAAGTAAGTACTCTAGTGATAGTGATAGTGGTTGCTCAGATGATGATAGAGATGAAGTTCTATTTCTAGCAAGAGAACAGGAAGTAGTTAAGAAAAGATCTCCAATAATTCTCAAATGCTTTAGATGTGGCAATTTTGGTCATATTGAAGATGATTGCACCAAGAATGGTTTTAGTTTTTGTGATGATGAATTTGAAGATGCACTTGAAGAACCAGAAGTGAATATATTCATGGAAATAGAAAATGATGGAGGTGAACCTATAGAAGAAAAATCAGAAAAGAATGAAGATGACTCCAAAAGCACAAAAATAGAGGAAGAATCAGAATCAGGAGAAGTTGATATGGTAGGTGAGCTTACATCTACTCTTGATGCTTTGAGGAAGGAAAGAAAGCAGAATGCAAAACTCACAATCAAGTTTTATGAAGAGAAAGGAAGACTTATTGAGGATTTAAATAAGTCAAAGGCCAAGGTAAAGAAGTTCAAGGAGAAGTTAGAAGCTAAGGTTCTAGAATGTGAGAAACTAGAACAAGAGGTATCTTCATTAAATATGGAAGTCAAAGACTCCAAATTCAAGCTACAAGGGTTCAAAAATAGCTCAAATAATTTGGATAGGTTCATAAAAATACAAAAGTCTACTTCAAGCAAGAAAGGTCTTGGATTTGAACAGGAACAAAGAATATGGAAAAATAAGTCAACTTCAAGTTCTGATAAAGAAGAAACTTTAGAAGGAGAAAGTGAAGTAGAGAGCAAGACTTATGAAGAAGAGTTGAACAATGAGAAGTTCAACAAAAGAAAGTTCTATGCACAAAAGAAGACCAGATGGAACAGGGATCAACAAAAAGAGACTAAGAGACCAATGAGGTCAAGGCAAAGCAATTTCAATGGGCATTGTTTCTCATGTCATAGATTTGGACACAAGGCTTCACAATGTAGAGTAGTTGAGAGACAGGAATATGGAAGCTTCAAGAACAGGCAAGTTTTCAAGGACATTGCTACTCTTGTAATCAGTTTGGTCACAAAGCAATTAACTATAGATTTCATAACATAAACAAATATGGTCCTATTAGAAGAGCTCCAAGTACATTTGTACCTCCAAGGAATAATAGAGTTAAGTGCTATAAGTGCAATAATGATGGGCATATAGAAAAATGGTGTAGAGCAAAAATTCTAGAAGCTAGCAAGAAAAGAAACAGGAACAAGAACAAAAAGAATCACCAAAAGGAGAATGAAAAGGACATAGGCCAAGATTATTTCTTTATGGGAGTAGTGATACTCCCACCCCAGAATTAACCCCCTTAAAAGGAGGTGGGGGAGGGGCTAATCTAAGAGTCTCATTCTTAGCCCTGAGCCCCAAAGGTGACCCTTTGCCATTGATGTTAAAGGGGGAGAGATTAGAGTAAGGGGGAGAAATTAGAGTAAGGGGAGCAAATTTTCAGGGGGAGAAAAATGAAAAGTCAAGAAATTGGTAACAGTTGATTAGAAGGTTATTGGGTTGCCATCAATGACAAAGGGGGAGATTATTGGACATTTTGAGCTCATTTAGTTGTCATTGATGTCAAGGTAAGAAGTTGTCATTGCTACCAAAAAGTGAACACATGAAGTTGTCATTTACACCAAGGAATGCACCATCATCGATGCTAGGAGCAATGCGAGAAGTTGAGGAAAATATGTCAAAATATTATTTTTATAAGGGTTTTTGTTAAAACCATGGTGGCAGAATAAAATATTTTTATTAAAACCATTGTGATAATATAAAGGCTTCATTAAAATCATGATGGCATAATTAAGGGTTTTTATTAAAACCATGGTGGTGGAATGATTTTTTATCAAATCATTATGAGCAACAAAAGTTTCAATTTTACCCCCAAGGAGGCTTTAATTTTTATAAAAGCCAAAGGGTTATAAAATTAATTTATAAGATTTAAATTCTAAATTAGAATTTAAATATTTTATAAATTAATAAAGTTCTTATTAAGCATCGACGTCATATTTAATTGCACCCACCAACGTGCAAGTTGATGGAGGAAAAAGGGTATTTAAACCCTTCCCAAAGCAAACATTAGCATTCAAATTTAATCTCCGAAAGCTGCGGTGATAGCACAAAAGCTCGTGCAAAGATAGCATCAAAGACATAAAGGGGGGAGCACATCATTTTTGAGGCACGTGGCAAGATATGAGAAGAGCCAAGGGCCCTAAGGACTTGGGGAGAAGTAAAAGCATGAAAGGCACTTTTACATAGCACGTGGAGTGCTTGGATCACATGGCTATCTAGACATTACCAAGGCGCTAGCAAGGTAGAGGGCGTAGGATCGAATCCCGCAAATTGTGGAAGGAGACTTTTTGCAAAGGTTTTTATAATTTGATTTTAATTTTTGCACATTGCTAAGGTTAAGGAGTAATAAGGTGGTAAATTAAAATTGATTTAATTTCCTTGCTTTGCTAAGGTTAGGGAGATATAAGGGAAAAGTGGTTATGTTATTTACCTAGGTGGTAAATGAGAGTTTACTAGGGTAAATATTCTTTTTACCTTAGGAAATTAAAATTGATTTGTTATATCAATTTTTGTAATATTGAGAAGTAGAAGGTATCATCTCTAAAAGGGTCATTTGATGAAATTATTATTGTTGAATATTGCTATTGAGATGGAGATATAAGGTGTATTATGAAATTGAGTTATCTTTGTATTTTTGAATAGTAACACTTGTTATCTAACCCTTGGCACTTGGAAAAGAAGGAGGTGTTGTTTGAAGGCAGTTTTGAAGATCTTTCTCCAATCAAAGAAAAAGGTATGGGCATATTATTCCATGTGTAAAAGTGATGAATGATTGTGTATTTTTGAAAACAATATTGGAGGGAAAAGGACTTTTGCTAGGTTTCCTTATTGAGTTGATAAGCTTTCTAAAAGTGAGATAAATGCTATGAACCTTGTTTGATTAACATTGTTGTTGAGGTGACTATTTGAGTGGAAACTTGAGTGAAGGTTCTTGAGTATCATTGTTATGTGAAGTTTGCAAAGTGAAGCTAGTATTTTTGTTGAAGTAATTAGCTTGGTGATGAACTTGAACTAGTTTTGGCAAAATATCTTGAGTATCATTGTTATGTGAAATTGAGCATTGTTGGAAATATTTTGAGAGACTTGAGTAATTGGTTGAGTAAGACTATTCAACTAGATGAATTGAGGTGAAAGTTCAAGTTCCATAAAACAAACTATACTACATTCTGAATTGACTTGAGAAAGAGATTGTGAATAGTTGTGAAACATATTGAGTCTTTAACAATTCTCCATATGTTTCTGTGATTGAGCATTATTGATTTTTAGGAAGTATATTGAGTCTCTAAAAATTCTCTTTATGATTCCATGAGATTGTGCAAGTTCTAGTGAGGACTTGTTGAGCACATTTGGGCAAGTTCTAGAGATGAAGTTTTGAGCAGATTGTGCAAGTTCTAGTGAGGACTTGTTGAGTATATTGTGCAAGTTCTAGTGAGGACTTGTTGAGCAGATTGTGCAAGTTCTAGTGAGGACTTGTTGAGTGGATTGGACAAGTTCTAGAGAGGACTTGTGGACAGATTGGTGTGAGCTTTGGTAAAATCTTACAAGGTAGATTTGAGATAAGTCTTTGAGAAGGCTTGTGAGCAGAGTTGATTTGAGATTGATCAGGCTTTGTGATAAAGCTTGAAGATATATTGAATACAGAGTTTGATATAGACATGAGGATAGCTTTGTGCCAAATTAGATATAGATATTGAGCAGATTTGTGCTAGATTGAGAGACTGTGTTTAGTGCAGATTTTAGATAGAGTTTGAAGATGAGCTTTGGAAGGTGATAGAGTATAGAAGACAATAGTCTCCAGTGGATAGAGGTCCATTAGCTGAGGTAGTGAGGACAAGTGTCTTCATTGGATAGATATCCATCAGCCAGGGTAGTGGAGGTAGCAGCTCTTCTAGAAGATCATCAGCCAGAGCGAAGGGGATTGGTGTCTCCTGTGGGTTGGTGCCCATGAACTTGATTAGGGGATTGGTGTCTCCTGTGAGTTGGTTCTCATGAACCATATTAGGGTATTGGTGTCTCCTGTGAGTTGGTGCTCATGAAATTGATTAGGGTATTGGTGTCTCCTGTGAGTTGGTGCTCACGAACTTGATTAGGGGATTGGTGTCTCCTTTGGATAGGTGTCCATAAACATTGTAATTGGGAAAGGTTTCCCACAAAGAATTATTGAGAAATTTTTGTGAAATATTGGTGTATCTATCTTGTGTGATATCTTGTGCATTGCTTTGAGTATTGTTATTTCTGCTATTGATACATTGCATAATTCTTATTGGAAAGAAAAGTTAAAAAGTGGTCTTATACTGTTCACCCCCTCTCAGTATAAGCTTGTGTTCTTCAGTTAGGGGTAATTAAACCCTAAATCCTAAACACTAAAACCTAAATTCTTAATTGATTATAAAGATAGGGGTATTATGTTAGGGGTATGAATAGATGGGTACGAAGATAGGGGTATGAATATAAGGGTATGGAGATAGGGGTATGAAGTGATGGGTATGAAGTGAGGGGTATGAAGATAGAAGTATTTTTTTGAAAAATTAGGGTTTGGTAAGTATTTAATTAGATAGGTATTTAGGACCTTATTTGATTAAAGAAGTGGTTTTTGTAATTATTCATGAAGTTAGGGGTAATTATACCCTAAATCCTAAACCCTAAACCCAAATACTAAACCCTAAATCCTTAATTAATTATGAATATAAGGGTATGAAGTGAGGGGTATGAACATAGGGGTATGAAGATAGGGTTATAAGTGAAGGGTATGAAGATAAGATTATGAAGTGAGGGGGTATGAAGATAGGGGTATGAAGATAGGGGTATGAAGTGAGGGATATGAAGATAGGGGTATGAATATAGGGGTATGAAGTGAGGGATATGAAGATAGGGGTATGAAGATAAGGGTATGAAGTGAGGGGTATGAAGATAGGGGTATGAAGATAGGGGTATGAAGTGAGGGGTATGAAGTGAGGGGTATGAAGATAGGGGTATGAAGTGAGGTGTATGAAGAGAGGGGTATGAAGATAGGGGTATGAAGTGAGGGGTATTAAGTTAAGGGTATGAATATAGGGGTATGAAGTGAGGGGTATGAAGATAGGGGTATTATTTTTTTTGGAAAATTAGGAATATACATGTATCATCATGCCATATGCAATAAATTTTCATCAAAGATATATGTTTTTTATCAAAATATATACCAAAATATTCTTTGTAATTTTTCAAATATACACACATCATATTGAAATATATCAATGTCCAAATTTACATAACTATTAGTCCTCAAAAAATAATGGAACTTGTTCTTTTATAGTTACCACATCCTCCCATGTGGTATTTTTTTAGAGTAGAGATCCCACTGGACTCTACATTGGTTAACAACCCTTTTTCCTTAGTTGCTTGGTTCTAAATACTAGAATATTGATTAGGAAAACCTCAACGAGTAGTGGGTATAATATATAAAAAAGTAAAACATCCAACAAATGTAAGGTATCTGCTACTAACTTCCTAAGGAGGGACACATTGAAGGTAATGTGGATTTTGGATAAATTACATGGTAAGGCTAATTTGTAGGCTAAGGGATTGATTTTGGCAATAATTTTAAATGGTCCTACAAACCTATAACTAAGCCTAGTGGGCTTTATGGAACTCTTAGTAGATTTTATCTTTTAGAAAAATTTCACTATCAATAGAAAATTCTTAGGTTGATCCCTTAAGATCGACAAAGCTCTTTTGATGGTTTGTG
The DNA here is from genome assembly GCA_028583015.1 of Wollemia nobilis. Classification (NCBI taxonomy): domain Eukaryota; kingdom Viridiplantae; phylum Streptophyta; class Pinopsida; order Araucariales; family Araucariaceae; genus Wollemia; species Wollemia nobilis. The sequence continues at coordinate 75,064 of JAQPPZ010003967.1, forward strand.
GCTTCTTTGAGCCATTAACGTAATTCCTCCATTTCATAGTATCTGATCTGATCATTGCTCAATCCTCCAGATTATATTAAATCAAAATATTTTAACACTTACGCCCTTATAGGTATTTAAAAATATTTATGCCCAAAATGGCAAGAGCACACAACATAACCATTTTTACTTGATTGACCCTCTCAGTATATTCATCAGTCTCTAAATGATAATCAATGTTGGTATTAATGCTAGTTTGTTTCCCTTTGAGGTAGAGTAATTTAGAAATCAACAAAAATTGGTTGATTGAATAGGTTGGACCAGATACATACTCGGTATGCCACCCATATGACCTAATACCAAGCTTTTTTGAAATATCCCTCAAATTGCTAGTAGAAAAAATTATCACTGGCTTTTTTTCTTCCATCCATCCCCATCCTTGCTTTGGTTAGCAACATTTTTTCCTATTTCCTGAGGTGTAGCTCTTCCTAGATAGTTCCTCTTTTCATGCTACCCTTTTTTATTCTAAAATTTTTCTTTATTTCTGTTGTCTTCCTTATAATGATCTCAATCCTTGTATTTATTGTACTAGTATTTTCCTTTTATTGGTTTTGGGTTTCTTCTTTTCTTATAATCGTATTTCTCAAACTTTCGATGATAATATTTCTTATTTTTCTAGCTCAATTTTTTATATCATGCAGAATCAAAAGCCTCTAAAAAATTCTTTGAATTGAACAATCCAACAAGATATCCAATTCTGGTATTCAATCCTAACATAAATTTGTGTGCTTTAAACTCCTCATCGTATTTAGGTGTATACTTCAATAGCTAGAGAAGTCTCTAATATTACTCTATTAATGAAATATTTTCTTGATGAATATTGATGAATTCAACATATTTATCAATATAAAATTGTTGGGTAAGGAATATATCCTTGAATTCCTTCTTAAATACATACCATGTTATATCAAAGCCCTCCTTTTGTTTAATTTTCTTATATGTAGTCCACCAATCTCTGGTAGGGCTTGATAAATGTGCTAAAACCCAAGTATTCTTAGCTTCAAAACATAGGGGTTGAATGGCAAAGTATTCATTGGCCTCACTTAACCAATTATTGATCACCTCACCATCACCCTTTTCATCAAATTTAGAAATGTCCAATTTTTTTATTTCTTTCTATAGCTCAACATCGACCTTCCTTCTTGTAGACCCCTTAGGAAAATTGCTTTGTACCCTTTCAAACTCCTTACTCTTAGTTAAATTTTCAATCACCTTTTGTTGTTGGGTGATAATTTCTTGTTGTTGAGTTAGTTGAGCTCTTTGTTGCTCCATATGCTCATTCATCTAAGCTCTCTAAATTTCCATTTTTTTCTTTCTACTAATTCAATTGTTCTTGCATTAACTGAATCATTTTGGCCATATTATTATTATTTTGTGCAGCCCTTCCTGTTGCAGGTTCTTTCTCTTTTCTCAAAATACATCTAGGTGCTTCAACAACTTGCACAAATTTAGACTCTCTAATGAGTCATCTCAATCCCTTTCTCGAAACCTCTACAAGCCCCTCTTGCAGAGTAGTATTTGTTCTCTTGGAGGTCCCTACCATTTTTTTTCCTGATAATAAGAGAGCTATGTCAATTCAACAAATCACATGTTTGCAACCTAGGATTTTCACAACCTAGGATTTGATACCAACTGTATCAACCTAAGTCTAACTCTCCTTGTTGTTCAAAACACAAAATCAAAATTTTGACATAAAGAGAAATTAAGGTCATAAATAGACTAATGTTCACCCAACTTGTTATTAGTAAGTAGGCATTTATTACACACTTTGAGTTAGATGACCATTGCAGACGATTACTCGAGTGCTTAAGATTGGTTAAATCCTACAATAAGTGTATCATTTAGTGAATCCTACCTTCTCATTCTTGAGTTCTAGGTTCATGGCAAGGGGTTATCCTTCTAGGACCCATAATACCTAGAATGGTGGATACATTAATTTCCCATCCCATAGCATGGATTTTATAGGTTTATTTGACCTATATTTTAGCCTTAGATTTGGTTATTATGACCATGTTAGGGTTAGCATTAATTTACCAAGTGCCTGATAGTATATCTCCACTCATGATCACAACTAGGGCCCACAAATTCTCTGGCTTCTAGGTCCAAATATCCTAGGTCACATTGTAGTTGATGATGAGACATCCCATTCCATCCATTTTTAAACCTTCAAACCTCGAATACCAACTCCCCTAGTCTTAGGTTACTATTGGATATTCTACAACTAAACTATGTACCTAAGAATCCTCATGATACTACTCCATATGATAGCTTGGAATGATGTCCCATTCCATCATTTGTTACTCGGACTAGCAGAAGAGCCTCTCACCCTATATAGTTTGCTAAGATACAACTATCACCGAATCACAACAACCGCCACCTGTGAGCTATCAGAATTAGGTGGTTACATATTTTTCTCAATGTAGATTTAGAGTTTATATATCATCCCCCTCGACGGTATAGAGAGTCTAAATAAAGGTAGGTACATATTGTAAATTTTTCTTCGATACAATTCAAGATAAATAAAATATACTTAGTTTGCTACCTAAATGTTAACTATCCACTATAAGCATAATTATCCAAAAATTAAATTCAATTGTCCATAACTATTAAATTACTTCCAATATGTTCATGTGGTACAAAAATAGTAAAGGTAATCAAATTGTCATTACATCAATATTTTAGTTTAAAAGATCCTTTCTATTTTAATTGAGTTCACCTCTATGTTGTAAAAATTCTTTGCTATATTCACAAAAAATCAAAATGCTTACATGGTAAACAACCTAAAACAATATCTAAAGCAAAAAGGATAAAAAATAACTTTGTTGATAACTACTCTTATAGACGTAATCAATCACTATGTTTATATTAAAAGAGTTGTACTAAGATAATAATATTTCCATTATAAATTTGCAAGAACATAAGTGTTTCTTTAAAATGAAAAACTAATCTAAAATATCTTATTATTTTCATTAAAACCCATTCTATTATAATAAACCTAAAAACTCCAAATAATAAAAAGAAATCTATATTCTTTAAATATAATTGTTTATAACTCCATAAATTATAATTTCTAAAACAAAGGTTTGAAACCTATTTAAAACCTTTTCATAAAAACTAAAGTTTGACACACGATAGATAATTGTATAAACCTCGCCGAGGTTCTAGATACCTTCGGATGATTTTACCAAGTTTAAATATATATTTTTATAAAGTTCTGAAATGTAAGCTTACAATGTTTTATTTAGATATCCAAAATGTATTTTTTTCCTTTAGTTTTAAAAAGGAAAATGTTCGGTATATTCACTTAATCTGAAAACTTCTCGGTATATGCAAAAAGATATTGTCCATCTTAAAGATATCATCAAGAAATCATAGATTTTTATATTTGGATATAATTCAACAATTGATGTGTTTTATTAATTCAAAACCGGTTCACTGTGTAGATTTCAAGTATACACACATTATATTGAAATATATCAATGTCCAAATTCATATAAATATTAGTCCTAAAAAAATAACGGAAATTGTTCTTTTATAGTTACCACATCCTCCCATGTGGTATTTTTTTAGAGTAGAGATCCCACTGGACTCTACATTGGTCAAAAACCCTTTTTCCTTAGTTGCTTGGTTCTAAATCTTAGAATCTTGACTAGGCAAACCTCAATGAGTAGCGGTTCTAATATCTAAAAAAGTAAAACATCCAACAAATGTGAGGTATCTGCTACTAACTTCCTAAGGAGGGACACATTGAAGGTAATGTGGATTTTGGATAAATTACATGGCATGGCTAATTTGTAGGCTACAGGACTGATTTTAGCAATAACTTCAAATGGTCCTACAAACCTATAACTAAGCCTACTGGGATTTATGGAACTCTTAGTAGATTTTATCTTTTAGAAAAATTTCACTATCAATAGCAAATTCTCAGGTTGATCCGTTAAGATCGACATAACTCTTCTGATGGTTTGTGGCTTCTTTGATCCATTGACGTAATTCCTCCATTTTATAATATCTAATTTGATCATTGCTCGATCATCCAGATTATATTAAATCAAAATATTTTAACACTTATGCCCTTATAGGTCTTTAAATAGAGTTATGCACCTAGGTTTTGTAGGTGAGTTGGAGAGGAGAGGGCAATCCTCCAAGGGGGTCCCCGTTTTTTATTCCCCCCCCCCCCAAAAAAAAAATGCGCCCCCAAAACAAAAATTAAATTTCGTGTGGGGGGGGGGGGGGGCGCCCCCGCGCGGCTCTCGTGATTGAAACCCCTTCTTCTTTCTCTTTCTCCCACACCCACCCCCACCCCGCGTGTCCTTTCAAAAAAAAAAAATAGAGTTATGCCCAACATGGCATGAGTACACAACATAATAATTTTTACTTGATTGACCCTCTCAGTCTATTCATTAGTCTCTGAATGATAATCAGTGTTGGTGTTAATGCTAGATTGTTTCCCTTTGAGGTAGAGTAATTTAGAAATCAATAAACAATGGTTGATTGAATAGGTTGGACCAGATACATACTCAGTATGCCACCCATATGACCTAATCCCAAGATTTTCCGAATGTCCCTCAAATTGCTAGTAGATAAAATTATCACTGGCCTTTTTTCTTTCATCCATCCCCATCCTTGCTTTGGTTAGCAATATTTTTTCCTATTTCCTGAGGTGTAGCTCTTCCTAGATAGTTCCTATTTTCATGCTACCCTTTGTTATTCTTAAAACTTTTCTTTATTTATGTTGCCTTCCTTGTAATGATCTCAATCCTTGTATTTATTGTATTGGTATTTTCCCTTTATTGGTTTTGGGTTTCTTATTTTCTTATAATCATCTTTCTCAAACTTTTGATGATAAGATTTCTTATTTTTCTAGCTCAATTTTTCATATCATGCATAATCAAAAGCCTCTGAAAAATTCTTTGAATTGAACAATCCAACAAGAGATCCAATTATGGTATTCAATCCTAACATAAATTTGTGTGCTTTAAACTCCTCATCGTATTTAGGTGTATACTTCAATAGCTAGACAAATATCTAATAGTACTCTATTACTAACATATTTTCTTGATGAAGACTAGTGAACTCAACATATTTCTCAATATAAAATTGTTGGGTAAGGAATATATCCATGAATTCCTTCTCAAATGCATACCATGTTATATCAAAGGTCTCCTTTTGTTTAATTTTATTATATGTAGTCCACCAATATTTGGTAGGACTTGATAAATGTGCTACAACCCAAGTAGTCTTAGCTTCAAAACATAGGGGTTGAATGGTGAAGTATCCCCTGGCCTCACTTAACCAATTATTGATCACCTCACCATCACCCTTTTCATCAAATTTAGAAATGTCCAATTTTTTGGTTTCTTTCTATAGCTCAACATTGACCTTCCTTCTTGTAGAACCCTTAGGAAAATCGCTTTGTACCCTTTCATACTCCTTACTCTTAGTTAAATTTTCAATCAACTTTTGTTGTTGGGTGATAATTTCTTGTTGTTGAGTTAGTTGAGCTCTTTGTTGCTCCATATGCTCATTCATCTAAGCTCTCTAAATTTCCATTTTTTCTTTCTACTGATTCAACTGTTCTTGCATTAGCTGAATCATTTTGTCCATATTATTGTTATTTTATGTAGCCCTTCCTTTTGTAGGTTCTTTCTCTTTTCTCAAAATACATCTAGGTGCTTCAACAACTTGCACAAATTCAGACTCTCTAATGAGTCATCTCAATCCCTTTCTTGAAACCTCTGCAAGCCCCTCTTGCAGAGTAGTATTTGTTCTCTTGGAGGTCCCTACCATTTTTTTTCCTGATAATAAGAGAGCTATGTCAATTCAACAAATCACATGTTTGCAACCTAGGATTTTCACAACCTAGGCTCTGATACCAACTGTATCAACCCAAGTCTAACTCTCCTTGTTGTTCAAAACACAAAATCAAAATTTTGACATAAAGAGAAATTAAGGTCATAAATAGACTGATGTTCACCCAACTTGTTATTAGTATGTAGGCATATATTACACACTTCAAGTTAGATGACCATTAAAAATGATAACTCGAGTGCTTGAGATTGGTTAAATCCTGTAATAAGTGTATCATTTATTGAATCCTACCTTCTCATTCTCGAGTTCTAGGTTCACGGCAAGGGGTTATCCTTCTAGGACCCATAATACCTAGAATGGTGGATACGTTAATTTACCAATCCCATAGCATGGATTTTATAGGTTTCTTTGACCTATATTTTAGCCTTGGATTTGGTTATTATGACCATGTTAGGGTTAGTGTTAATATACCAAGTGCCTGATAGTAGATCTCCACTCATGATCACAACTAGGGCCCACAAATTCTCTGGCTTCTAGGTCCATATATCATAGGTCACATTGTAGTTGATGATGAGACATCCCATTCCATCCATTTTTAAACCTTCAAACCTCGAAGACCAACTCCCCTAGTCTTAGGTTACTATTGGCTATTCTACAACTAAACTATGTACCTAAGAATCCTCATGATACTACTCCATATGATAGCTTGGAATGACGTCCCATTCCATCATTCGTTACTCAGACTAGCAGAAGAGCCTCTCACCCTATATAGTTTGCTAAGATACAACTATCACCGAATCACAACAACCACCACCTGTGAGCTATCGAAATTAGGTGGTTACACATTTTTCTCAATGTAGATTTAGTGTTTATATATCATCCTCCTCGATGGTATAGAGAGTCTAAATAAAGGTAGGTACAGGTTGTAACTTTTCCTTCAATACAATTCAAGATAAATAAAATATACTTAGTTTGCTACCTAAATGTTAACTATCCACTATAAGCATAATTATCCAAAAATTAAGGTCAGTTGTCCACAACTATTAAATCACTTCCAATATGTTCATGTGGTACAAAAATATTAAAGGTAATCAAATTGTCATTACATCAATATTTTAGTTTAAAAGATCCTTTCTATTTTAATTGAGTTCACCTCTATGTTGTAAAAATTCTTTGCTAGATTCACAAAAAATCAAAATGCTTACATGGTAAACAACCTAAAACAATATCTAAAGCAAAAAGGATAAAAAATAACTTTGTTGATAACTACTCTTATAGACGTAATCAATCACTCTGTTTATATTAAAAGAGTTGTACTAAGATAATAATATTTCCATTATAAATTTGCAAGAACATAAGTGTTTCTTTAAAATGAAAAACTAATCTAAAATCTCTTATTATTTTCATTAAAACCCATTCTATTATAATAAACCTAAAAACTCCAAATAATAAAAAGAAATCTATATTCTTTAAATATAATTATTTATATCTCCATAAATTATAATTTCTAAAACAAAGGTTTGAAACCTATTTAAAACCTTTTCATAAAAACTAAAGTCTGACACACGATAGATAATTGTATAAACCTCATCGAGGTTCTAGATACCTTCAAATGATTTTACCAAGTTTAAATATATATTTTTAGAAAGTGCTAAAATGTAAGATTACAATGTTTTATTTAGATATTCAAAATGTATTTGTTTCCTTTACTTTTGAAAAGGAAAATGTTCGGTATATTCACTTAATCTGAAAACTTCTCGGTATATGCAAAAAGAGATTGTCCATCTTAAAGATATCATCAAGAAATCATAGATTTTGATATTTGGATATAATTCAACAATTGATGACTTTTATTAATTCAAAACCGGTTCACTGTGTAGATTTCAAATATACACACATCATAGTGAAATATATCAATGTCCAAATTCATATAAATATTAGTCCTCAAAAAAGAACGGAAATTGTTCTTTTATAGTTACCACATCCTCCCATGTGGTATTTTTTTAGAGTAGAGATCCCACTGGACTCTACATTGGTCAACAATCCTTTTCCTTAGCTATTTGGTTCTAAATCCTAGAATCTTGATAGAATCTTGACTAGGCGAACCTAATGAGTAGCGGGTCTGATATCTAAAAATGTAAAACATCCAACAAATGTGAGGTATCTACTACTAACTTCCTACGGAGGGACACATTGAAGGTAATGTGGATTTTGGACAAATTACATGGCAAGGCTAATTTGTAGGCTACAAGACTGATTTTAGCAATAACTTCAAATGGTCCTACAAACCTATAACTAAGCCTAGTGGGCTTTATGGAACTCTTAGTAGATTTTATCTTTTAGAAAAATTTCACTATCAATAGAAAATTCTCAGGTTGATCCCTTAAGATTGACATAGCTCTTCTGATGGTCTGTGGCTTCTTTGAGCCATTGATGTAATTCCTCCATTTCATAGTATTTGATCCGATCATTGCTCGATCACCCAAATTATATTAAATAAAAAGAGTTTAACACCTACGCCCTTATAGATCTTTAAATAGAGTTATGCCCAACATGGCATGAGTACACAACATAAAAATTTTTACTTGATTGACCCTCCTGGTCTATTCATCAGTCTTTGAACAATAATCAGTGTTGGTGTTAATGCTAGATTGTTTCCCTTTGAGGTAGAGTAATTTAGAAATCAAAAAACATTGGTTGATTGAATAGGTTGGACCAGATACATACTCGGTATGCCACCCATATGACCTAATCCCAAGATTTTTTTAATTTCCCTCAAATTGCTAGTAGATAAAATTATCACTGGCAATTTTTCTTCCATCCATCCCCATCCTTGCTTTGGTTAGCAATATTTTTTCCTATTTCTTGAGGTGTAGCTCTTCCTAGATAGTTCCTCTTTTCATGCTACCCTTTGTTATTCTAAAAATTTTCTTTATTTCTATTGTCTTCCTTGTAATGATCTCAATCCTTGTATTTCTTGTACTGGTCTTTTCCCTTTATTGGTTTTGGGTTTCTTATTTTCTTATAATTGTCTTTCTCAAAATTCTGATGATAATATTTCTTATTTTTTTGGCTCAATTTTTCATATCATGCAAAATCAAAAGCCTCTAACAAATTATTTTAATTGAACAATCCAACAAGAGATTCAATTCTGGTATTCAATCCTAACATAAATTTGTGTACTTTAAACTCCTCATCGTAGTTAGGTGTATACTTCAATAGCTAGAAAAATATCTAATAGTACTCTATTACTGACATATTTTCTTGATGAATATTGGTGAATTCAACATATTTCTCAATATAAAATTATTTGGTAAGGAATATACCCCTGAATTCCTTCTCAAATACATACCATGTTATATCAAAGGCCTCCTTTTGTTTAATTTTCTTATATTTAGTCCACCAATCTCTGGTAGGACTTGATAAATGTGCTACAACCCAAGTAGTCTTAGCTTCAAAACATAGGGGTTGAATGACAAAGTATCCCTCGACCTCACTTAACCAATTATCGATCACCTCACCATCACCCTTTTCATCAAATTTAGAAATGTCCAATTTTTTTATTTCTTTCTATAACTCAACATCAACCTTCCTTCTTGTAGACCCCTTAGGAAAATCACTTTGTGTAACCACCAAAAAGGGTCACACCTAATGGCGTCCTATTGCAATAATTGATAAACAAAATATAAGATGCATACAAGAACAAGAAATTGACAATGAAAGGATCAATAAAAGACACTTTATTCCATTATATTTCAATTCCAAGCTCGAATTACAAGGACATCCCTCTTAGGGATAATCATCTTGATACAAGTGTTACAATAGGAGGTGTTTTGTTCCTCTCTCAAGGGTAGGTGTGATTTCAAAGTGCCCTTCAGGATGACATGAACTACTCTAGGGTGGAGTAGACCCTCTTCTTCAGTGTGAAACAACATAAGAATATCAAAAGCATAGTAAGCCTCTCATGATGAGGTCCTTTAAATACAAATAACATGAAAATAGCATGATGACATGAATTCAATAAAATGCATAAACTATACTAAACATGCACAAATATTATCAAGATTGATGGAAATATGTGAACAAGAAATACAACTATCAATCTATGGCATCAATTACTAGAAATGAAGCATTATAACATGAAAAGAAACCATTAATATCTAAACTACCATGATGGAAGAAAGTTAATAAAAACACTAATTATGTCGGTCAAAAGTTTCTAAATTCCTAACTAAACCATTAAAATACTAAATGTAATCTAATTAAGCATACTGGAAGTGAAATAGTAAGGAGAAGTCACCTCTGTTGCAAATTGTGGCTCTGATTAGCGGTCTACACTGTAAACCGCGGCTGAAAGCCATGGTGAGCAACCAAGTGGTTTGATCTCCAAATTCAAGGGTTGTGGGCTTAACCTCCTTGTTCAATTGATGTTAAAGGGTTACCTTTAGTATCCTCTAGCGGGTTTGGCGGTTGAATATTTGAATTGGGCCTCCGTATGCCCAAATTAGTGTTTCTTGGCTCTCTAGATCCTTAGGGCATCCATGGCACGATTGTCATGATGGTTGATGAATTAAAAAATGGATTGGAAAAAAATCTCTCTCAATACTCTCAAGTGAGTGTACAATTTGATAGGGCTTCACTGCTCAAGTGTGTTATCTCATCTCTCTCTTTTGCCCTATTTTTGAGGGGTACTTATAGGATTACCCAAGGGCTAGGGGTGGCTTCATGGAGAAGCCAAGATCAAGAAGGGGTGGTTAGGATATTTGGATTGAAATATTCTATCCTTTAACCACCTTCTTCTAGAAAAAATGGTCGTTCAAATCGATTTGGCTTGGATGAATGCCAACTGAACTTTAGTTAAGACCGTAGGTTACAGCTACGGTCCAGACTGTAAACCGTAGGTGTCAGCCATGGTTCAGACTATAGACCGCAGGTTTGGGCTATGATTTAGAATGATTAGGCCAAGGAGCCCAAATTGAGTGGTTTTAACCACTGCTCTATCTTGGAGTCTATCCAAGATCTTCCATATGATTTTGTAGCATGTCCATATGAGTAGTCGTCATCAACATGACACGTTTTAGGTGTCTACAGATGCCCCTTTTGAGATCCTTTGTGAGATCGAACAACACGTGAGAAAAAATAGACCTCCTAAAATGATGTCGAAGGTTCTATGATGATCATTAGCTAGAACAACATTAGATACCTCTTGTCCAAAAAAAAGATGTGCATCCTAGAATCATTGCTTCCAACTCTTTGGAGGCTTAAACTTGAAAGAGTTTGCACTCGTCATTAAACATTTGAGTAGTTGTGGTGCTACAGTAGGAGTTAGGCCTATATAATAGAAATTATGAAAGCTACAAACTAATTATCATAATTTCTATTTACCCCAAGCAAAGGGGTAAGCTTATGATAGCTTTTGACAATGATTCACAAGGATGAACACAATTTTGACAAGATCAAGGGATCTACGATTTTTGGGATCTTCTATTGATTTTTATTATGATTTGATATTATGACTACCCCCTCAAGCAATGAGTCAATGAGGGTAATGACAATGTATGAAGCAACAAGGTCGCTTGACCATAATGAACGATCTGAACAAATTTGGATTTGAGCATTTAATTACTTGGCTAAGCCTAGTTTAGCTTATGATTCCAACTGTTAATAGTAATTGCACATTCCTATCCCATGGAGAAATTGGGCTACAATAGCCATCTTAGGGAATCGAAATGATACAAATCCAATTATATTTGTGTTGAATCAAGTTATCGATGATTTATTGAAAAGATGTCATAGAGGAAATGACATGCAATGCCTCATTCCCGTGGAGTAGTCCGGCCTCAAAGGCCTTCTTAGGGATTGAAAAGAAGCATATTAGATCAACGATGACAATTTTTTCCCCAAATTTCCTTATGATAATTTACTCATCTTGCCGGATTGCATGGATCGCAAGTCACTGCAACCACCAATTATATAGGGTAAAGTACTTAATACGA